>JAEKOY010000566.1:0-25000 GCA_021234595.1 Delia radicum | reverse complement strand
AACTTTGTTCTACGCATTGATGGATATTTCCATCAGCAGTGTCGGTCATTTGACCGGTCATATGACCGTCACTGTTCTTGCTGGGTTGTGACTAAACTTATTAATTGTTATGGATTAATTTTTGGGATTTGCTCTAAACCTATTTTGGCACATATCGCAAGTAAAAGAAAAAAAATTGATAGAACTTATTGTTATTTTTCTTGTCGAACACGTGGTATAAATTTCTTTGCAAAAAAGCTTAGACCGTTTTGAGGGTTAAATAACAACAAAAAAAAAAAACACAATACAAGATTGGAAAACATTATGCTCTTAGTTTCCTGATAAACCAAAAGAGGAAATTGCAAGGAGCCTAATTTTATTCCTAAACTTTTTCGCCTCAAATTAAGTTAAACAGTAATCCTTCAGCACTTAAGACACTTACCTGAATATTTAATTCCAAATTTTTCCATTGACAAAAACGTGTAAACTTTTCGCTAAAAAGATACAAATAGTTTTTAAAATGTGAATATAGCCGTTGAATGCTTCCTATATATGTGTATGGTATACCTTTCCAAAAATTTCTTAAATGGTTTTCCCTTTAAATAACTAAATATTTCCTCAATATATGGCTAGGTAAGATAGGAAATAGTAATGAGAAAATGAATTTAGCATATGTCTAAGCCGTCTTACCTCAAATAGATGTGTTGGTACTTCATTTTTTAACAAATACTTTTGTACGCTTCCAACCGCATCTTTAGAATAATCCTACAAAACAAAAACAGATTACAGAATAAAATATTACATTACATTCCATTTCTTTCTAATCCATACGTATGTGTGAGTTAACAATTCTTCCATAATAAAATTATCATATATTTCTCTTGACATTTTATTGCGCTCCTCATAACATTCGGTTTTTTCAAATTGTTTGATCTAAAATTAAAGTACATTTTAAGTATTTCAGATCATAAGAAATTAACGTGACATTTAGATCGTATACCTGTTCGTAAAATTTAAATTGTTGTATGGGTTCTTCCGAATCATTTTCGCAAAAATCCTTGAACAGATGGTAGCCTAAAAATTACAAAAATGTCCGTGAATGTGATACCTTACTTTTGAATTAACATGTTTTACCTATAACTTGATTGAATATTTTGTGAAACTCCAATTCATTTTCCTTTTCTAAATATTTGTACATAACACTACGAACACTGTAAATGAAAAAAAAAATGTAAAACGATATTAGTTTAATTATTAAAGTCGGTCTTTTTCAACTTTGCAAAATAAATACAGTCCTAATACAAATCTCCTTAGCCGTTTGCACTTACCATCGAAATCCAGTTTAAATTAAATTTCGATCAATTCGTAGTGTATAAAGTGATACACGAACTAGATTTCGAAATCTAGTTTAAACTGGATTACAAGCATAATTATAAAGCAGCTTAACCTTGATTTTGAACAAAAAAAAAATAACAGAACACGTTTTGAAAAAAGTGACAATCCCATGCAAACATTAAACATTCATATAACCTAGTTATCATACTAAATGAGAACTAATATATCTTTAACTTCAAGCTCAAATATTAGTTCTCTTTAGTGGGATAACTAGGTTATATGAATGTTTGATGTTTGCATAGGATTCTATTAAAATAGAAAAATAGATCAAATTTGTCATGATATAAAAAGTACATAACAAGAAAATTTTGGGTTTGTCATTGAACCAAACTAGCAAATTTTTTTTTTTGGAAATTCCTTTTAATTTGGTTAAACTTTTAAGGAACAAATCAATTACAATATTAGTGGATAGGTTACAGCTGGAAGGGCGGTGAGTCCTATGAACCATATAATAGAAGTCTGATAAAGGGATTCTAGCTTATTTTTTATAATCAATGAAATGTGTAAAAAAAATAATTAGCGTTCTCCCTATTTTACATCATAATTAAAAAAAAAAAAAAAATTTGGATGAAAGACGAGGAACCACTCTAATATATGATTTTCAGCTGTGCTTATATTGATCGCACCAAAAGCTTATAAAAAACTATCATAATAACGCCATGAGCCCAGATGCTTTAATGACCATAGTGATTAAGGGATTCTAACAATATTTTTCTGGAGTCCAATGACGCATTTCACAATTTTACACTTTTCGTGTTTGTAAGTAAGAAAAATTTTAAATTTATTTATTGCAATATTTTTCTTTTTTTTGGCAAAAAAGCTTTCACTATAGTATGGCTAAATTCAGCTTTTTCTTGTCATAAAAAATAGAATATCATAACAAATTTTTGAAAAATTTATATAACAAGAAAAATTACGAATTTCATAACAAAAAAAAATTCATCACATTTTATTAGAATACGGGTATAAATGATAATCTATTATATAATAAATAGATATTTTACATAATTGTATTGAACATATCTAGGGCAACCAAAAACAGCTCTAAAAACTCGAAAAAACAGTCAAATATGCCGTATAATTATAAGAATAAGCCGTGATTCAAATTTTGAAATTAATGCTGTTATATTGGAAGACATGTGCCACTATTGGAATCATAGTTTTAAAATGTTCATATAAGTCTAGAGCTGGACGTGGTAGGCAACTACTCTTATAATGAGAGGGTTGGCAAACAAACCATGGTTAATACAAATAAAATGTGTGTAAAATTTGTCCCTTGGAACTTCAGTGAATTAGAGAAATTGGTTTTCTTAAGCTTCAAAAATGAGGTTGGTTTTCAAACTATTTTTTGATAAACCAACAACAGGGAAATTCAAATTTTCAACTTTCAAAAAAAGAAAATACTTTAAAATACCGATTGCTGACAAATAGCAAAAAAAAACCCTATTTTAAAAGAAAAAAGCTCAAACAAGTTTAATTTTTAAATAAAAAAAGCGAAAAAAGCAGTTAATACTTACAAAATAAGCTAAAATAAGCAAATATCAAAAAATAAGCTAAAAAAAGTTCTAACAAATACCTATAGCTTAAAATTTTCGCAATTTTGTGATCAGAACTTGTATGTTGTATAAATAGTTCTATATTTTCAAATTCAAAACAAGCTCTAGCCTATTTTTGGTTGCCCTAGATATATCTATTTTCAAAGATGTATTTTCCAGTATTGGCAGTCAAAACAGTTAAAATACCGTCACAGATCCAAAACTTAAGTGTATCGACCGACTGTAGTATTTCAGTTATTTCGAAACCGCAATTACTGAAACCACCAATACATAGTTAAAAATGCCGTTATCGCAATAAATAAAACTTAAAATACCGTTACCGAAATAGTCCTTAAATTGAAATGAAGTTACCCTTAAGCTACCGTTATCGAAATAACATAAAAAACCGATTCCGAAATAACAAGAGTACTGATACCGAAATAAATTAAATACCGTTATCCCTAAAATACCGTTAACGAAATAACTTTAAATAACGTCACCCTCAAAATACCGATATAATATAAAATATCGTTACCTTATCGTTATGGTTGTCAACCATGGTATGTAAGTATTTACATAAAGAGAAAACATATCTTTAAATCATATTTTTCATTTAGCCTTTTGTAAATATTTATATTTGTAAGATTTAACTAACCTTGGATCAGGCAATATTAGTTTCTTGCTGGCCCTCGCTGCTGGCGTACACTTGGACTTTTCCATGGCCATCAGGTAACTGACATCTGCCAAAACAGCCTCTAAATCTGCCATTTTGTATTATTTCAGTTTTTTGCTTTTTGTTGATGATGAACCCAAATTCCTTCTAAATTTATTGTATGCAAATTTTTATGTCCGTCGATGGAAAATAGTTAAAAAATAGACAAAACATAAATAAATGTATAAAAATATCAAGTATCCAACAGGAGTATTTTGAACATAAAGTAATAATGTCCATTCCAATTGAATACAGTAAATGTATCGCATAAACACACGTACACAAACACAGTGTCTCTCTCTTTCCTTTATATTGTACACACACTCATTCAATTAACACCTCAAATGAACCAAATACAATTTTTATGTACATATTTTAGTTGAAAATTTTACTATTTTGCATTAACTTACACTTTTTACAAAATGTTTAATACTGGTTTTCTTAGTTTTGTCAACTGTATTATGTTAGCAATGGATTTTCTTTAATTTTCGTACTCATAATTAGAACGTTTAATATATATTTAATTTATCTATACTAAACCATGAATAATACACCAACCACTTCGAATTTAATAACAATGTTACTCAATTCAATTACAAAACATAACGAATCGCCCGGTTAAAAAAAAAAACAGGGCGAAACGTATATATGTAGTAATGTAGCGCAGTGTTGCCAGAAACTTTATTTCAAGTTATGTTAATTAAAAACTCTTAAAATCCAGAAATCTTCAGCGTTTATCGCGTTAAAAATACGCTCGAAAACTAAATAAAACTGGATTCCGAAATCTAGTTTATAATGTACAGTATTATATGAGCGAAATCCGGTTCAAACTAGAATTTGAGCGTGATGTGAGTGCTCTTATGCACCGCAAAACATGTTGTTTTGGTTAACAAAAACACTATGTTTTCACTTACCTGTTTTGAGCAAAACATGTGTTTTGATAAAAAAAATGTATGGGAAAACATGTTCAAAACATGTTTTATTTTAAATTACGTTCAGTGGAATCTTAGTATTAGTAGAATAAACTATTTTTGGATCTTTTTGATTAACAGTTAATCTATCTTTTAATTGTGTGCAACTGTTTTGATATAATATTGGTCGACAACGCTAAAAAACATACATCATGTAAAAATTAACGTTAACATGCTGCCGCAAAAAAATGTTGGCGCCGTCGACAAAATTTTTGCTAATGCTGACAATTACCTTATTCCTCTTATTCCGGATCGCTATCGGTCTTTTAACTGACAAAGTTAATATTTTAGCTGTCAAGTTAAACTTTTAACTTTGTATGAAATTTAAAAGCCGAAAATGTGTATTTCTGGGATCAGTGTGAATGTAGTTTTAACCTTAAGATGGGAATTTGAATTTCTGAAGATGGGAATTTGGAAAATATTCGAAATAGATCTATCAACATTCCTGAAAGTGGTCAAATAATAAATTGAAATTAAAAAACTACAGATTTTTTGTAAGGAATAAAGAATTATAACTTAAACTTATAACCTCTAACTTAAATATTATTCATTTTCATTACAATATTAAAGATCGAGAAAAACATACTTTATTATTCTTTTAATAAAAACCTAGTTTAAGTTAATTTTTTTTATGATTTTAATAATTATTTTATTTTAGTATTTTTAGGTTATTGTCTTAGGTTTAGTTTTTTTGGATGTTGATTAACCACTAATTTATGACCTGTTTAGTTAATTAGAAAACAATTTTATTCTGGAGTTAATCAGTAGTGTTGTTTTACAGCAAGTGTTTAAGAAAGAACCGTCAAACTGTTTAGTATTACCGTTTTTATTTGGAAAAACTAGAAATTTTTAATTTAAAAAAAATATACATATAAACATTGCGCAAAAAAAAAATTTAACTTAAAAATGCTAAAATGGGATCAAAACGATCTATCAAACGAAACCAAGGATTTGCTCCGACTTTTAGAAAACAATAAAAACATAATTGAGTGTAAAAAAAAAACGGTTGATTATATCGGAAGACGAAATGTGGGGCTGGATAAAGATTGAATGTCATTTTTCCCACGAAACTTTAAAAATGTAAATAGTAATTAAAATTATATTAATAAACATCTGAAGAACAACATTTCATTGGTTAATAAACCAACCTCGTTAATTAATCAACATCCAAAAAACTAAGCCTTAGTCAGCTATTGCCACGCAAAAAGCCTACAAATTAAGCGAAACGCAATGTTATGATCTGTAAAAGTCTTCACTTTGCAAGATCTTAATGAGAGTTCTTACAATTTTCGCGAATTTGCGAAGAAATCTCTGAATTTTAAATAAAATGATATTTCAGTTGCTCTAAATAAAAAAAAAAAAATATTGAAAAATTGAGGGAGCATACAGCTTAATGAAATGAGATATTAAAACTCAAAAATAATAAAATTAGCAAAAAGAATAAAATGCTGGTCATATAAGTTTGTCTTCTCTATCACATATCGCAATTACAGCACAATTGGAATTCTCACCTGAGAGTTTCCTTGTAAGTGTAGTAAGAGAAACATAACTTAACCAAAAACTCTATTTAAAAAAAGCAAACAAATATGTTTTTTCTCTAAATATTTTTGTAAAAAAAAAAAATATTTTAACAAATTTTCAAAATAACATATATGTATTTTCTTTTACGAAAAATGTCTACTTTATTTTCGTTTGTTATAAATTTTAGGATAATTTTAACTGTTTAATTTGAAAATGTTTCTTTTTAGATCTCCTATGTATCAAAAATCTGTAGATAGCTGAATTTTATTTAGACAACTGATTATACGTTTTTAAAAATGTATATGAATTCGTATGTCCACAGCACTGTGATCTTTAGGAAATCTAAATCAGTGAATGAAATTATTCATTAAAATTATGTAAACTAAGCTTGTTTTTGTGTGTAATTAAATATTTAATCTATGCATAATATGTATATGGTATAAGTTTAGTATGTATATGCAAAACATTTCAACTCAATATCATACAATATTAAAAAGGTTAATTTTATATATAAATAATTTTCGATATATATATCGCAATATAAAAAAAAAAAATAATTAAATAACCATATTAATATATTACTTTATGTGTTTATATGCATCTATGTATATAAATATGTATATTTTAATGTATGTAGTTCGAATTATATAAGATAGCGTTTCCTTTCTGAATTAATCTGAGTGTTTGCCCATTGAGATCAGTTTTAAAAATTTAATCTCGCGTATGTACGAAAGGACTCTCTTTATTGCACAAATCTAGGTATGCTGCTCCGAAAAAATGGAAAATATCGAACGTAGTGAATGTCACTGCTGATTTCCATCATTCATAAGCTGAGCACTGAATGATAATTCATCCTAAAGATGAAGAAACATAAACCAAATGCAGTTAGTTTCCCGTAGGTACATTAACATATTAAAAACAAATTAATTTACCTCAAACATATCTTTAAATGAAGACGATTCATTACCAAAAGGACTTGGTGATCGAGATTCTGAATAGTTATGTTCTGATTGCTGATCATGCATTGTGCTTTTCTGGATCACTCCTAAAAATACAACGAAGAAGAAAGTAGAAATATGCAAATAATTACACAAATAATATTTAAATGCGTCCTACCATTGTTGTGACCAATTTTCAGCTGTCTAAATTGTTTTAGGGAGGCCATATCTGGCTGTATAATGCTTAACAATTGACTACGAGATTCATTTGGACTCTCAATGGAGGTTGGCAAGTCCAAAAGACGTTGATTTTGAATTCCATCTCCAGGACCCATATGTGATATATGATTGAAATTGGTGGGCGCTGAAATCATTTTTGATCTTCTATCGGTGCTATTCCACAAAAAAAAAACAAACAAACGAAATTATTTATAATCGCATTAAATAGCTGTAGTAGTTTGAGATGAACGATCCAGTGATTTTTCAGTAACGCCGTTCTCAGTGAACGTGATTTTAAAATTACAATTCTTTTAAACAGTGACCGTGATCGCGGGTTTTTCAATAAGAAAAAATAAGCAATTTGAACAAAGGCGGCGATTTTCTAAAACATTAAACAACATTTTTGACCGGCAACGTAAATATGATAACAAGCGACATTTATATTTTGTGAGAGTGTGAAAACAAGTCAATTTTACCAAAAATTTTATGTATTACTATATACAATTATGTATTCAAAAACGGATGGTGCTAAAATATTAAAGGAGCAACGTTTATAGTAACTGCTACTTGAAAAATTCGATCACTTCCAGTGATTTTTCAATCACGGCAATTAAATCGCCGGTATTAAAAAATCGCTCATCTCTATTAGTAGTAACAAACTAACTAACTTTTTAATAGTTTTGTTTATTTCCCTCATTGAGAAACGCCGTTTAGTGTTGATGCCACTTATGCGTTTAAGATTCTTCGATTGGAATAAACCCTCTGAAATGATAACAATTTAACAAATATTCATATGTAGGTATGTTGTATTATGTACTTGTGTGAATATTGGCTAAATAAACTACGTTCGGAGTATCGTTGATGTGTGTTAAAACTATGTTTCCTTGTTGGCTTAGCGGACTTGAGCGTTTGAGCCCTATTGACTGTACCCACTCAGCCGTTTGTGTATTGAATATATCTAAATGGGTCTCAGAAAATACCAGTAAATGTCCTTCCGAATAAGCTTTAAATAAATAGTTGCAACATGAATTAAATCTAAATCGAATACAATATTCAACGTCTTACTAATATTTGAAGGAACAGCAGGATACATAATCTCTCGATCACGCGACTTGCGCCCCTGTAAGTCGACGTATATGGCTAGAGTTTGAAAGACCAATAGATATTCGCCATAGCCGCCACCCGCACATTGTATTTCAATGACACGTATTGCATCCACTCCAGAGTAATTGAGAAAGGCACAAAGTTGATTTTCCGGATGTATTAAAGCTGCAATGGTGCATTTATTTGTGACAATGACGCTAATAACTAAATTTAATTAATCGTTTATTTAAACTTACACATGGCCGTGGCCTCTCCTTGTAATAAATAAGCGGTAAATCCACTTTGATGACCTATAACCAATCGCATATCGGATAGTATTTGAACACATTGCACTGTGTAGGCTACGGTGAATTCACACATTTTTTGGTGTCGCAAGCGATTACGATTTATTTCGTAAACAATTATTTGGGTTTGGTTGGTGGGCCTTTTCAAGGCCACCACAAAACAGTAGACCAACGTTGGCATACGTTTAATGATTCCGGTACAAGCGGCAACGCAGTTTTTCGAATCGACTACTTTGATCCATTCCACATCACTGCATTCCAATGCCCGTATGGGCAAAAGGCGTATGTGCCTCTGCTTACCGCAGAGCAATACCAGAATGTGTTCCTCTTCGATATACCAGATCTGTATGATCTTTTTGCTGTCGCCAATGCGAGCTATTTCGTATTGCTCAAAGTTGATGCAATAGAGGCCATCGTCAGTGCCCAGCAACAGTTGATCGGGATAAACGATAAGTGCACTTAACGCATTGCGCATTAGAGCGAGCGAACTATCCAATATTTCATTAACTTTATATATTGCCGTATTTGGAAGATTATTTCGCTTTAAAATTCGATGCAATTCACTTAATGCCACCACCCATTTGGTTTTCTCAGATTCATTATCAGCCAGCATTAAGGTGTTCAGGCATGGTCCACCCTCAATTAATGACGTCTTTATCTGTAATTTTTGTTAATTAAAAAAATCATTATCTGTGCGAGTGCCTAGTAAGACTAACCTTAAAGATGCATGGCACGTCCTTTTTAGCTGCATGAATTACATCACTTTCCCTTACACTCGTGACGGCGAATTCCGTATCTCTCATGTCCAATACTTGTGAGACATTAACACAAGGCAACGCACTGCGATCGGCAGAAATGTCGTAGAGAAACAACTTAAAGTCACAGACCACGACAAACTGCCGCACCCAGCCGCGCTTAACGACGCCCTGTTTAGGCACCTTTACATATCCCTCGTATGCAGTTCCGATACCGCGTGTTGGATCGATTCCCAGTGGCCGTTTCGTTTGATCATTTGGGACAGGACATATAGTAGGAACCTTCTGACAGCAGTTTGTATGGCAGGCAAACCCACAAATCTCACACACAACACCCTGTCGCGTCAGACCGACCATAAGTGAAGTACAGTGGTTGCATTTGGTAGGGCTGCTAAAGGTACGCACCAAAAACTGATGAATCTTCTGCTTGTGTACACTAGATGTCTGCTGCTGATGCTGTTGTTGCTGCTGCTGATGAGGCTCTGTTGATTTACAACTCAAATTACTTTTTGAACTTGAATTACTAACACGCAGAGTTTTACCCTCTTCTCCATACGACAGATTATGTTCCGGAGACAAATTCATTGGATAATTACTGCCACCACTGAACACCGATGACATTTGTTGCATCTGCTGTCTTTGTTCGTCATCCGAAAAGAATATGTTCGACGAGGAGTTCATCTAAACGGACAGTAGAAGACAAGCATTCAATTATCTAATAACTGGCAGAAAACTTACCACTGTGTCGCCCAATGAGAGTCCGCAGATATTTGGGTCAGATTCTTTAAAAATAGCTGCTGCTTCTTTATTGAAATAGTTATAAGATACCTGTGAATTTGATCGCTCCAGAACTGCGCGTACACAGATGAATGGAAATGATTGGTTTGCAAAAAACACATAACATTATGTGCAAGCATGTATTGTATTGTATATATATATATATAATAAAAAAGAACAAATACTTAGTTACAAAAAGGAAAAAACCAAAACTGCACAAATCAAATCAAAGGGAAAGCCACAAGTTCTCTTCTTAAAATAATTTCCATTAATGACAAATCCCAATGAAGAATGATGTGATTTTTTAACTTGAACAGTAAATAAACAACAATAACACTAGGAAAATGGGAGCTAAAAATTCGCCTTGCTTGGTTCGACCCTCGAATTTATGAACATGCACAATGGAAATTTGAAACATTTAAAAGTGTATGTTTGAAGAAAGTATGCTATAAATTTAAATTTAACAGAGACACAATTCATTTTTCCTAATCCTAAGATTAAGTGATTAATCGTAGGCGATCTTCACTGTATTAGTTGATCATTGCGATTGAAATGGAAGGGAAGGTTTTGTGTTAATAGGTATATAGTATTTTTTACATTAGCGTAGGATATGGTAGTCAAAAGTAGGTCATCCAATTTGGGAATGCGTTACTACTCATTTCAAACAACAACAACGACAAAAACAAAGCAAAACAAAAAAGAAATAACAATATATAAGGAATTGAAACCGAACACGAAATCGAAATTGAAATCGAATTTTAGTCATTTGATTCAAGCGTAAGTTATAGAATTTAGTTATATACACAATCTTATGTGTAGGTTCCTGATTACGAACATATGAAAGTCCTTATAACAGGCACAAACCATAAACGGAAAACCTCATGCTATTTAACCTTCCGTTCTCACAAACAGAAAAATGAAGTGCCAACCGAATTGCAAAGTGTATTTTAATGGTATCAACTAATAAATTCAGCTAACGCAACGATATTTACATTAGATTTCTGAATATTTTGGGTGTTGCAACTAAAATTCATTTGAATTAACCGAACTTTGTTGTGCAAACTAATGTTAAGTTGTACCAAGCGACTGAAATTCAAAATAACCGAATTTGAGTGGTATTAACAGAATTTCAGTTGGCAAATATCTATATTTTTCTCTGTGTGCACGCCTATTTTTTGTTACAAGCATTTCACACTGCTGTTTGGGTGTGAGGACGGAAGGTTAAAAACCAACGAAAACCTATAAGTTGAATTGTTTTTTATGCAGATTTTTCTCATGCCAACTCAACACAAATAAATGGCATTTTAGAATTTACTCGAAAAGAACTCGACGAAGCATACATTTCAGAGTCCGTACATTTTCGGTTTCGGTAGGTATGACGTCATGTAAAACGAAAAAAAACGTTAAAATTTGAATAAAGTATTCTTACAAAATGGACTATAACTTTTAAGTAAAGATGCACTTTTTAAAATCATATTCATATTGATTTTTTTTTTTATGGAAGGATCAAAGGTAATTTTGAGCGTTTTGAGTTTAAATTCCCATATCTCAAAGTGCTCATTTTTTTAAATCATATTTCTAAAACCGAAAGGTTAAGTACTTCGTAGAGTTCTTGTCGAGTACGACAGGTATGGTGAATTTCATTAAAATTGGAAATGGTGTTTGAGTTGGCATGATTTCAATCTATTCTCTCATAGCAATTAAATAAACTTATTCTTCGGATAAAACTGCCAATTTCGGATTAATCTACATATGAAATTATCTTAAATTATAAATATATATTATAAATATATTAGAGATGTCGAGAATATTCGGTTACTATTCGGTATATTCGACATGTTCTTACTATTCGGCCGAATACCGAATAGTGGCACTATTCGCAAAATTATTCGGTTAAAATAAAATAGCTGGAAAAACATAACATAAACATAATATTTTTCTTTAAAATGTCAAACACGGCTGTCTGTATTGGCTTGAGATGATTTTTCAACATAAAAAAGTTGTTATTTTATGTTGAAAATGCATGAAAGAACTATTCGGCAAATATCCGGAATTCGGTAAAGTGTCGAATACACTATTCGTGACATATCTAATATATGTTTTACTCGGGTTGTTGTCTACCTACAAATACTATTCATCAGCTTACAATTGGTTGAACGAGCTGACAATTTTTGTAAAAAATTAGTTATAAATGGATTATAAAAATTGCTAACATTTTTTTCTAATTCCGAACCCGTTTCAGGATATCCTGCGTTATATCTGAGATATTCGAAATATAGTTTGCGTTATATCCGCAATTTTATTGTTTACTAAACATTGTTTTGATGCATACACCACACTTTGGCATATGCAGTACATTTTGTATAAAAAATTTACAAAAATATTTCACTTGCTGCAAAACAAAATAAAGAACGTAAATTCAAACAAAAAATATAGCTGCCTTAAGACGCCAAAATGTATGGTGGTGCAGCATAGAAAAGTTCAGCACAAAACAAAAATATTTTTGATTTAATTAAAAAAAAAGTATAAAATTTTATATTTTTGTGTAGAAAATATACCTCAATTAATGGAGAAAACAAATATTTATCATGTAGATTTTAATAAAAATTAGAGTAAATCTTCTCTATCGTTATTCTCGATACCGCCTATTTGGCATACAATAAGCTGACGATATGTCATTTATTTAAATATAATACTTAAAGTACAACACTTAAATAAAAAGTTCACGTGGAACATAGGGCTCAAAAAAATATAAGCTTTGTAAATTATTTACGTTTTTAAAGTGGTCATACTTTTATTTTTCCGATATGTAACCATATTTTCTATTCGCTTCGATTTCAACCCCTTTTCAAATACTTTACCGTAATACGTGGCATTACATAGCTATAACGTAATTTTTTCTTATTATTATTTCCTTTCAATTGATTCAACATAAAAAAAAAATTGTTGTATTTTTTAAATTATATAGTTGCCTGCTGCTTCACAATTATAACGTTATTTTAAGAAAATTTTAAAATTTAATGGTTAGTGATAACAATTTTGGGGTAAAAAATATATATACTTATATAAAAAAAAAATTTTCTATAATTTGACTGTTTTTACATTGTATAGAAAAATTTTCATAAATTATTTTTGACTTTTGATGTAAAAATTTAATTTGCCGCGACAAATATGGCATATTGTTGTCCAAATCCATTTCAGTACTTTAGGTTTTAAAGGCCTTAATTAGAGCAAATGCTTCAAAACGCTTAGTTAATCACATTTAGGAACAGACTTTTATTAAATTTCCGGGACACTCCAAGAATGAACGCGTTTAAATTGTTTTAGTATCATGCTTTCTCTGATATGGCCTTTTTACATTTTCTTAGTAATGTTTAAAAAGCTGAACCATATCCAAAAAATAAAGTGTACCATTTTTTTCTTTATAGTAATTGCTATCCTGTTCTAAGGATATTTTAGTATTTTATATATATACTGTTAATTGAATTTAATCCAAGCAATTTTTAAATATTTATTTATTTAATTAACTTGACCATAACGCGCACAAATTATGGAAAATGTTATCTTAAAGACAAAATGAAAATAATCAAATAAAAATTTGAAATATTAGTAAAACAATTAAATCAAGTTCTTTTTAAAAAATTAAGAATAAAGCTTTTTGTATCTCAGCAAGTCTGTCAGCCACAAAAAAGCCAACTGGTTTGAGTTCAGAGAGTTCACCAACCGCAAACTAAATGATCTACCCACAACAACCGTCATGCGCTCCGCGGAAAGGAAGTTCCCTGTTGCCACCAGTGGCGAAAACTCTTGATGCACTACTCCTCCCCAGCTTAACATAGCACTTTCAACTCGCCTAACACCAAAATGGATTTCGTAAGCAATGCAGCACAACAATAGCTTTAGCCGCCATTACCACACAGATAAGATACGGTCTCACAGATAAGGACGGTTCTAGTGGCGTTAGACCTATCAAAGGCGTTTGATACAGTCAGCCATACGACCCTCTTCTTCAGAGACATTGCCGACTCTAGTCTCCCAAACGGCACGAAGAGATGGATAGTAAATTATCTATGTGGCCACCAGTTGTTCGTGGAGTTTCGAAACATGGAGCCCCGTAGAATTAAACAAGGATTCCCCCAGGGTAGAGTCCTCTCCCCGATCTTGTTTAATGTCTACTTTTCGAAGCTTCCGGCACCAATGGAAGGGGTGGAACTTTTGCTGACGACTGTACGATATTGGAGACGGGTGTAAACGTTGATAGCTTATGCGGTAGGTTGAACAGTTATCTACAAGATCTTACCAACTTCTTCACTTTAAGGAATATGTAGTTGTCCCCTGTAAAATCCTCGGCGACACTATTTACTACTTGGACGAAAGAAGTTAGGCAGGAACTTGATGTAGTAGTCGATGGCGTAAGAATTCCGACGATGAATCACCCTAAGATTCTTGGCGTCACATTCGACAGTCTTTTCATGTCCCCCGCGCACACCACTGCAATTTTCAATAAAATGTGCAGTAGGAACGAGTTCAAGTCGCAAGCCTGCAGCTCTTGGTATATGGACAAAGAAACCTTGTTGGCAACCTACAAAACAATTGGCCGGTGAGTGGTAAACTATGCTGCGACACTGTGGTCGCCCAGATCCAGTGAAACCCAGTGGAGAAAACTACAAACTGGATGCATAAAGATGTCCTCAATTCACATTTATACAAGAGGAAACGAAGGTCTTTGCTGTTAAGGAACACAGTCAAAGGCTGACGAAACAGTTCCTGTCTGGGATGTCATCGGAGGGGCCACCCGAATTACCACCTTACGGAGTTAGAAACCCCCACGAGGCAAGTCAGAAAGGACCTTCGAAGCATCCACGGTAAACGACGCCATCAATTCTTACCTGATGAATATCGTTCTTAGAGGTCTGCCACTTAGTGTTAAAGTTATTCTGGCACAATTGCATTCGGGATGGTGTTCATGACTAAATTGTTAGTGGTCTCGGATCGAGGCCACCATCCCGGACACGTGCCCCGCATGTCAAAGAGGGAATCATGACGTCAACCACCTCTTTAACTGCGGAGTCAGCAGAACAGGATGAAGAAGAAGAATAATAATTATACCTATTGCAGGTCACGTTGCTACAACAACTAGAGGAAAGCATGGCATTTCAACAATTAAATGCATTTTAATTGCATGTTTAGCAGCGCTGTCGGCATATTCATAACCAATAATACCAATACGTGAGGGTATCCATAAAATAAAAATAGGATGACGTATGTCTGGATTTTTCAAAATGCTGTCATGAATATAATTTTTTTAACAGAACTGAGACTGTCCGTACATATTATAGTCTTTCCATCCATAAGTATGGAATAATTAATTGCTGCATTGATCGCAGCAAGTTCAGCCAATAAGATACCTGAATATACCGACAATTGGCTCTACTCAACCACTAACCAATTCCAGTTAGACATATGATGTATCACCGCATAAGCGGTTAAACCATTCTGAAAGGATTCATCAGTAAATAGTTCAGTATCCGCTGAAAAGTCTTACATTTTTTCTGCGACCATTGCTTTAAACTCTTCGGGACTAGTGTTTGATTTCCTACGAGTAGCTAAACTGGAATCAATAATCATCATGCTGACAGTTTTTAGATTAGCATTAGGTTTTTCAGGCAATGGAATATTAAATTTTATAAGGAGAAATACACACAGAGAAATAAAGTACCAACCGAATTAAAAACTGTATTTTGGTTTTAATTACCAATAAATTCGTTTAGAACAACCATATTCAAATTTGTTTTCTGAATATTTTAGTTGTTGCAACTGAAATTATGTGATATTAACCGAACTTTGTTGTGAAAACCAATATTTAGTTGTACCAACCAATTTCAGTTGTAGTAACCGAATCTGAGTCGTACTAAACGAATTTCAGTTGGCAAATGGCAAAATTTTTCTCTGTGTGTATAATCCTGGTAATGGCACTGATATTCTTTTTGGATTTGTATTTAAAGTAATAAAAAATATATTGTGAAGAGCGTCCGAAGGGTTTGTAATCGATCTTGATGCCAAATTCACAGATCTTTTGTCAATAAAATCTGGTGTTTTAGACGTCACTTTAAGGTATCCCATTGGCGTTGCCCTCAAAAGACTAGTAGGAGTTCGAAGAGAATTGTTCAAAGCGGCTATTAGATTTCAAATGTTAGCTTCAGTAGTCCAACCATAGATAGTAATGCCGTGCTGAATCAAACCGTGCGCTAAGGATCTACTTACGTCAATAGCAGTGGCAATAGGTGGTCCTTTCTTTTTCGAGAAGATTAATTTTAGGAGGTTATATATTTTGCTTAACTTTATAATCAAATTTCTTATGTGTTATCAAATTTCAAGTTTTTAGCAAAAGCTACACCAAGAATTGTCATTTGTTCTTTACAATGTAATACAAAATTGCCTGTTGTGATTCTAGAAGAACAGCAATTTCTACTTCTACAAACGAGCAGTAGTTCAGATTTATTTACGGGTACAACAGCTCCACGATTAGAGGCACAAATTTGTATTTTGTTATTAAGAAGATTTAGATTAGATGAAATAACGGTTAGATTGCAAGACGCAACGGCGAAAATTTTGTCAGCATATACATATACCCAAATAATCAATTCCTGGTAAATTATGAATAGATTTAGCCAGCGAATTTGCGTATATTATAAATAACACGACAGACAAGGCTGATCCCTGAGGCACTCCATTTTTCAAAGGGTGAAGTTGTGATATATATCCATCGATTTTTACCATTACCCTGCGATCAAAAAGGAATGAATATATAAGCTTTATCACTGAAATAGGAACTTTAAATGATCGTAATTCATTTACAATAAAAATTTAACTTTCCAGTCATGGGGATATTTACAACTTTGTTATATATTGTTATAAAGCTTTACAATGCCTTCCTTTAGCATATGGGATGCATTTCGGGTCATCGCATAAGTAATACGATCAATTGATGGAGTTGTGCCCTTTACTTTGGCAAGCGTCTGATTCAATTCATCGATGGTAATTTCTAAACAAAGGAAATTATATTCAGCATTACCATAATTATCCAGATGTGAAATGTAAGTCCGTTTATCTGACATTATATCAGAATTAAATACTTCATCAGATCTAATAGAACACCAAACATCAGCAAACTTAAGGCGATGTCAAGAAGATTGTTTAAAAAAACGTCTTCTTCAATTATAGATAGAAAATTACTCCTTCTTTCAGTTCTTATGTTTTTGACTCTCGTCCACAATGTTCGAACATCTAACATGGGATTAAGTGAATTTAAAAAATTGTTCCAAGGCGTTTAGTAATTATGGATTCCCGTTTAACAAAAGCACAAGCTCTCATATAATTCCCTAGATTTCAAGCAACATGTTTATTTTTGACTAGTTTTGCTATGGAAGAGTTAAACCATGACGGAGAATTTTTGTTATTAGGCTTATGATTCTGTGTTATAGTTTCACTAGCCGATTTCCTAATAATTCTTTTAATTTGAGGTGCTTCTCTATTGCTATTTGTAGATTCCGGGAAGTCTGTCATTACATTGGAAACTTTTGTTGATAAAGCAGTCCAATCGTTTGCTAAAAGTTTCCTTATTATTATAGATTTTAATTGGAAAGGGATAATTCGAACTCTTACGCATCTGTTTAACACTATCATTACTACCAGCACTTATCCAATCGACTGGAAATATGCCAAAATTGTCCCGGTACCAAAATCGGTTAATGAATTCCGTCCAATTGCTATCCTGCCTTATCTAATGTAGTAGAGGTTATTCGAGGCAAATTGGATAGTGGAAAAATATCGTTTCTGGTCTTATTAGATCATTCAAAAGCATTTGACACGGTGCACCATACAATTCTTTGCCTTAAGCTAGCGAAATTTTTTAACTTCTCTTCGCCCTCTGTTAAATTAATATCGTCCTACCTGTCTAATAGATTTCAATCTGTTGCCAATGATGGATCCATTTCAAAACCTTTGTTCGTCTCAAGAGGTGTTCCACAGGGATCCATTCTTGGGCCACTGTTATACTCCTTATATGTCAATGATCTTCCACTTCAGATAAACTTTTCGAATATTCAGATGTACGCTGATGATGTACAGTTGTATCTCAGTAGTTCTAAGGATACCATTGCTTCTAAAGTCCAAGAATTGAACTATGACCTAGGGAAAATTTTTACTTGGGCTTCGGCGAATGGTTTGAATCCGAGGAAATCAAAGTGCATAATAATTTCAAAAAGGTCAATGATAATGGGGAATGATATAAATATTTTTCTTGGCGGCGCAAAAATTGATATCGTTGATACGGTAAAAAATCTCGGTGTTACTTTCAACAAAAATCTAACCTGGTCGAATCATATTAACCAATCATGTGGGAGAATATACAGTATGTTACGAAGTCTGTGGGCCACTCAATATTTCACTCCGCCAAGAGTAAGATTACTTCTGGCAAAAACATATCTGTTACCGACTCTATTATACGCATCTGAGCTTTTTACCGGATGTAACACGAAGGATTATAGAAAACTGCGCACAACTTTCAATAACATCATACGTTACATTTTCAGCCTTAGGAAATTTGATCATGTGTCGTGTATTCAACATCTCTTTTTGTAATTACCTTAAGTTCAAAAATCTCATATTTTTACACAAGGTTATAATGACCAGGGAACCAAATTATCTTTTTGAACGTTTACAGTTTGCAAGATCGACTAGAGGAAACTACATAATACAATTCCGTCACCGTGACCATGCTTCTGAGTGTCAATTTTTTATTTTAACCATTCGTCTCTGGAACCAACTTCCCTGGGATATTCAACGCACTAGCAACGCAATACATTTTAGGAAATTATTGTTTCAGCATTTTTCGTAATTTTTTGTATTAATTTTTTTTTTTTTTTAAATACCGACGTCTTAAATTAATTTACCATCAAATTTAGTATGTTTTAAAATTGTTTAAAGTTTTGAAATTCTGTTATATGTAATTTAATTTTAAGTATAATTAATTTATTTATATACAATGTCCTATTTAACTTGTCTGATTCTAATACTGTAATTTATATGATATTGTATCTTGTTGTATTAGAAATTCAAATTTAATAAATACAAATACAAATCTCCAACTTCCGGAGAACTCAAGGTTATCCATGTTAATGTAGGAGCTAAATCAGCACTAAGCGTAGAAGCATCAACTGAGTGTTACGTGTGTTAAGCAGTTTAGAAGAGCCATCATTAAGGATTATTAATCCCAAATCATCAGCGTACTCTTCCCAAATAACACCACTAGGGGATAATGACCTGGATCCCCACAACGGATTTTGAGAATTTAAATCTCCAACCCCTAAATGATGCTCATTATCAAATTTGTTAATACAACTTATCATAGCGGTTGTTAAAGCAATATTGAAGCATTCCTCATAAATATTATTAATATTAAGTTTTATATTCCCTTAATTCCCTTCCATTAATCGTGATTGTCTGGAACAGTAGTTTACCTGATGATTGAATATGTTGAGTAACGTTTAAATTGTCTTGAACAAGAAGAGCTTTTCCAGATTTAGCATATTGATAAAACTTATTGTGATGAAAAAAAGATGTAAATATGTACTGCATTTTTCTTTTTATATATAAGATTGCTGGAGAGCAATGACATTTGGTATATGATTCGCAATTATATTTTTGCGGTTATTTCGAACGAATTCAGAAAAAGTGGGTGATTTTTTGTTGAATGGTTTGATGGTATGAATTGTAGGATTTTCATGTCCGTTTTGATTTTGATTACAGATTAATGTTTAATAAAAGTAGGGCAAAAATAATCAAAAGATGAATGAATTTCATTGTCGCAGTTGACGGAATATTTTCATGTGCAGGGGTCATGAGGTGGAACATAACCACAAACGACGCAAAGCTCAACATTCTTG
This sequence comes from Delia radicum, assembly GCA_021234595.1. NCBI lineage: Eukaryota > Metazoa > Arthropoda > Insecta > Diptera > Anthomyiidae > Delia > Delia radicum. The sequence goes on along the minus strand of JAEKOY010000566.1, from coordinate 4,863 downwards.
CATCTTTTTTGGTGTGACCTAGCTTTTGGCAGTTGCCGCATCCAATATGTATTCGTTCACTAGTACTCTCTCCCATCCCAGTTTGAGTATATTTGCATGACATCAAACGTTAAAACCGTAGCACCGGTAGCAACAAACGCATTACCTTCTTTTCGATCTATTTTAGTAAAGGTTTTGGTTCCTTATTTGGGGGATGGGGAAAGAGACGAGGCCACTAAATACCTAGAAATACGATCATCATTATTCACAACGCCTGGCAATGGTACAAAATCGCCCTCTCCATTTCTTTTGTTTTTAGGTTTTTTTTGTTTTTGTCGGGATCAAGAATGCTAAATTGATTCTGATCGGATGGATCAGCTCCGCTCATGTTGAAATATGCAACTCTTATCATTTTTCTTTAAATTATAATGTGATTAAACTATATATTTAAATTATTTAGATAAATTAAATTAAAGAAATTAATTTACAAATACCGCGATAAATTAATTATATTAATTATAAAAAATAAATTGCCTATCAGAGACTGAATTTGTAAATATGTTTTCGAATTTATGTAGTATACTAGCAGTACGTCTTTGGCCTTAAAGGCTTATTGTATTGCAAATGAATAAAATAAATAAATTTCATATTGTGTACATGTAATGTTTTCCAAGACCATATATTTTGTTGTTTTCGCCTCAAAATGGTTTTAGTTGTAAAAGTTTAAATTCCTAATCCTAAAATTTTTGGTTTTTAAAATTGTAGTTTCTGGACTTTTCCTTTCTGCCAAAATTTTGTTAATTATCCGTAGTAAAGATAGATTACACTATTTATGATTACAGTCGCATCAGATTTCATTACATATGATATTTTTCCCTATGAAAGTGAAGCTCGGCTGATAAATTCCACTGTGATAATTCAGAAATATTTTTTTAAACTAACTGAAACGTTATTGTCTAAATAAATATTGTTCACTTTTGTAGCAATTCATTTTATCAACAACAGGACCAAATTGGATTTGGACAAAAAAAAAACATACAATATTTGTCGCGGTGCATCAACTTTTTCTATCAAAAACGTGTATTATTTTTCTAATAAGGAGGATTGTTAAAAAATATCAAGTCTCGATTTTAATTTGAATTCATAAACATGTGAATATTAGAACAGATTTTAGACTAAAATCGCCAAAAATGCATGTTTTTTTTGGTAAAAACTGAACCGAAACTACAGTCAAATAAAAGAGAAAAAAATTAATGTAAAAATTAAAACTTTTACCCTAACCGCTAATTTTTACAATTTTCAAAATTAAAAAATGCAACAACCTTTGGTGTTCCATCAATTGTGAGGTAAGGCACAGGGTGTTAATCTTCCGAAAACTCCAAAGCGATCGGTTCAGTTGTTTAAAAAAAAAAGAATTGGAAAACAAAACTTACGTTATAACTAGGAAACGCACGGTATATCTGAGTCATTTTCGCATAATCGCTCAAGTCGTATAGTCAGATTTATTGCTTATCATTAATGGAGATGAGCAAAAGAGATACGTATTGCCTATATCGTAAACCCAGAGTGTCCACATTTTTTAATTACTTGCAATATAGAGGAAAAAGGCTCTTTGGGAAAAGTCACGTAAAATGTCACATTCGATTACAAAAAAGCTCACACACCTTCGAATAAATAGGCATTACTATGCATTAATTTAGTTTAATCAAATTCGAATTATTTTATGAATAGCATAAATTCATGTTACCTAAAACACATTTTAAATAACAAAAATACTTGAAAGTCCTTAGACATATTTTATACATAGGTAAATGTGTTTTCAAAAATGCTTTCATTTTATACCACATTGTCTTATATAAGAGAGCTCTTATATATTTATTAGAGATGTAACGAATATTCGGTATTCGGCACGTTAAAATCTACATATGAAAAAATCGTGTGATTTTAGATTTTATATATGAAAATTTTCAAATGAGTGGTACACAATTTTTTCTAGATTAGCTTATTTAAAATACATTAAAAAGTAAGAATGTGTTGGCGTGAATAAATTTTTTTGAGTGTTGAAAAAGTTATAAACAAAAAACCACACAAATTTTAGCTAAAAAAATTTTGGATTTTTCGGGGATGCGACCACACGTTTTCGATTAATCTTTCCGCGCTTAGTCCGAATTTTCCAACACATCTGGTTTTGGGGGATATTGAGGTCAAAGTTAAGAAAAATTCAACTTAAAATTGGATCATTTAAAGGTTTAAAGAATTATGGGGTCAAATCTTATTTTAATGGTAGATATTAACGTAAATCGATAGGATAGTTTTTGTCTCTAAGTTAATTTGTTCTCCAAAATAGATACCAAGTTAAAAATAAATGGAACACAAAATTGAGTGGCACATCCGCAGTTTAAATAATTATGGGATCAAGTGTGTCTTCAACGGTAGATATCGTTACTATTATTATGTAAAAGTGCTAAATGGATCGGATGAATTTTGTATTCTCTACAATATTATTTTTCTCCAAGAATCTTTAAAAAACTAACTATAAATTGAAGGCACACCCGCAGCTTCAAGAATTATGGGGTCCAATATATATATCATAACAATCATTATGTCAAAACGCTAAATAGATCGGGTTTAATTTTTTGGCTTTACACCACAGTACGTTAAAAAAAACAACTTTAAATTAACCGTCACATCCATAGTTATCACAATTACAAATTGTTATGTTTAAGTGCTAAAAGGATCGGATTATCCCTTTCGTTTCAACATCACCTTTAGCTCCAAAAAGCAACTAATTATTTCCCAAACTGCGGATGTGGTCTTCAAAAAATATATAAAATTTTGAAGATCACGCATAGATGAGATGAGAATTGTATTGTCATATTTTCTTTATTTCTGAAGGCACACTAATCGATTTGATGTATTTTGTTAGTTTATTTGTCATTTATTTGCTAATATAAAGAAATTGCAATTACGTTGAAAAAAGAAAAATCTCTAAAATTTCTATTTATTAAAAAAGAGTGCCAGATTTTGGTGAGCTGCCAGTTATTCCTGAGGACACATATTTTTTTAACATGTAAAAGATTTTGCAACATCAGGATTATTTAAATCCTGAGTGTCATGGAATCGTACGTCAAGCACGACTGTTTTTGTTGGTTTGAGATGATTTTTCAACCTAAAGTACAGTGTATTTTGTATGGAATTTATAAGAAAATCAATGAAAGGACTGTGCGGTAAAGTGCCCAAACCCGTATTCATGACATCTCTCTTCTAAAAACCTGAACTGGTTTTAAGAGTTTTGAAAAAAATGTATTAAGTGGTACTTTTAATTAATTAATTTTCATGCTTTTCAACAATTTTAATTAAATTTTAAAGTTAATTTGTGTTGTTTAATGTATTCTCTGCATAAGTTTTGTATATTTAACACAAAATTTTGTTTATATATACTAAAAAATATGCTTAAAATAATCCCTTAAAAAACTATTTCTCTTAAAACCAGTTGGCATATAAAATTTGAGTTCCTTGGATATTCTTTAGTCTTTATGTTCTTTGGTTACACTTAACATGATTTTATTTTAAAAAAAATTCAACAGGAAAAAAGATAAAAATGTTAATGTGTAAAAACTACAAATTTTTACTTGAGGGATAATGTGAAAATGATACAGATATCATCAGCTTACTATTGGTTTGACATACTGCATACAAAAGTTTAAAAATTTTACTTCATTATTGGTTGACATTAACAAAACAACGAACGTAAACACAAAACAAAAACGAGAACTGCTTCTAGACGTCAAAATGTATGTTGGTGCAGCATTAAAAAAAAAAGTTGATATGCAGTACAAAACAAGAATACTCCTGATTATGTAAGGCGAAGACGTTTTTAGGGCATGTTAACAGAAAAGTCGTTATAACGACTATTATATCAATATTTAACAGGAAAGTAAGACATGTTTCATCAAAATTGCATTAAATTTACCAAGGAAATTCTAGTTTTTGTTAATTTTAATTTTGAAAAATTGGATTTGGATTGAGGCCTAGAATATATGACGCAATCAATGAGACAAGCTAAAACAAATATTTATCATGTAGATTTAAAGAAAAATTAATTTTAAAATTCTTAATCGTTTTTCTCGATATTGACTTTTTGGCGTATATGACTAACCAATAATAAGCTGACGATATATGTATATGTATCTGTAATGAAATTTGCCGTTTAAAAAAATTCTAAAGAGGTTTAAACTAAATGGAAGTTTGAAATGAAGGTTAGACGCATGAATAGGCACAATAAGGACTTTAACAATAAACTCGATATGCGATTAAGTTGACTTGAGCGATTATGTGAAAACTACACAGTTATACATTAATACCACAGAACCTAAGGAAAACACTTAAGACAAACGTTATTTTTTTTTTCATTTGTTTTGCACCAAAATGAGATGAATTTTGTTTGAATGATAGTTTTATAACTGACGACAAAAACCAAATTTCATTTAACATTTATGTATGTTGTATATAAATATATTCAATATTGTACTTAAGTGCTTTTAGTTCAATTATCTATTGCATATTATTGCGAAAGAAGAGATACAACATGCCGAGAAAACATGAAGTAAATCCAACCCAGGTGTAAACTTTATTATGTGGCTTTATTTTTTTCATTGTATTTTTTGTTGCCATTGACGATATTTTTGAATCGTTTGAAACGGCTTCACTTTGACTACAGCTGGAACTTGAGTGTAGAGAATTATTATTGCTGCTGGAGTTTTGGCTAACATACTGAGTCTGCATTTCTGGCTCATTTTCTGATTTGAAAATATTTTTGAAATGCTCACTTATACGCGTATACTGATTGCATTTGGCACACTTATTAAATTTTGAGCGAGTTTG
>JAEKOY010000565.1:0-25000 GCA_021234595.1 Delia radicum | reverse complement strand
AATCTAATAAAATTGTTTATAATGAATAAATAACAAACAATTCATTTAGAAAAAGGAAAAGTCAAAAAAAAGAATATTCTTCTGTTCGTTCACCTACACTTGTAAATAAATACACGATCATCAATCTGATTTCCCGTAGAATATAGTAAATATACGAATATACAACAAAACGGAGTAGGAAAGAAAACGAGAGAAGAGATATTTTAAGTGAATAGTGAAAAAAAAACAACAAAACACGCGCAGTAAATAAGCAATGCGAGTCGATGGAATAAAAAAAAATATTTAATAATTATTGGTCGTTCGTTTAATATTATTTATTTTCTGTTTGATAAAATCTAAAAAAAAAACTATATAAATAAGTGATAATTTTGAACAACAAAAAAAAAATTAATTAATAAAAGTGTTTTGAATACATTATTATTGAACTAAATACATTTGTTTAAATTGTAAGTATATATCATATATTAAAAAAAAGTTTAAATATAGTATAATTTCTTAACTGCATACCATTTAATTATTTATGGATGGTTGTTTTTTTTCCCCAACTGAATGTATTATTCTTTTTATGATTTAATTTGCTTCATTTAAACACTTTACTATCTTATCTGGTGCTCATGTGTTTGGTGCATTATCAACAAAATAACAGCAAAAACTACAAAAACAACAACAAAAACAACAACAACAACAAAAACAACAGAAAACAATAACAAGATCTTTTTTGTTTACTTTTTTGTAGCAGTTTTTTACAGTGTTGCCAGATTAATTGTTGTTGGCCCTTACCGCCTGTTTACAAATGCATTGAAGTCTCAACATTTATGTGTTCACCACTGTGCAGCAACAATGAACAAACCAGAGCTTTAAAAAAATCATTAAATTTGGGAATGAATTTCCTAAAATTGACCTCAACTTTTTAATTCAAAGGAAGGATTTTTGAACAAGAAAACACTTAGAATGAATTTCTGTGAATGAATGCAAAGGATTCAAATTTGGAGAATGAATTTCATGAATTCATTCAAAAGGATTTTATTCGAATTCAGTTAATTCAACTTTTGGTCAGGGAATTCACTCCAGTTTCGTTTAATTCCCTTAGGCAATTAATATTTTTTTAATTCCCTAAGGACTTAACTATTTTGTTTAATTTCCTAAGGACTTTACTTTATTGAATTCCCTGAATTTAAACTTTTATATAGGTTGTTAGAATAAAATGTTATTTACGCGTTTGAAACCAGTGTTCTGGTGAACTTTTTTTTTAATTTCTGGTTAAATTAGGCAGGGTCGGAAAATAAAAATTTTCCTTAATAGTAGCACTAGTCGGAAAAATGATTTGGTTGAAATAAAATAGCTTACAAAATGGTATTCTTATCCAAAAAATTGAGAAAATCAAGTTTTACCCATAATATTTTTCTTTAAACCGTCAAACACGGCCGTTTGTATTGGTTTGAGAGGATTTTTCAACCTAAAACACTTTTTTTATTCTATTTAATTTTTTCTATATCTAAAGTACAGTGTACTTTTATATGAAAATGTATGTAAAATGTAGTTTTAACACTTTTTTAACTTTTTTTTTTTCATTATTATAAGCTTCCAATTGTTTATACACTCATAGATATAAACCTGTAAAAAAGCAGAAAAAGTTACTAAAAATTAGTTAAACAATACGTTGCAGGAAAAAGCTATAAAATTAGCAGAATCTTTTTGCTAAATATTCATAAAATAAGAACAGCAAACATAAACCCGTTAACTGTAAAAAATTTTAGTAAAATCCGCGTTGAATTTTAGTTAATTGAAAAAAGCAATTTTTTTTTTTTTTTTTTTTTCTATAGAAAAAACTTTAAAATTTAATCTGCTAAAATTAGCAGAAACCTTTACTAAATATCTGTAGACTAAAAATAGAAAACAAAAAGTGTAAAATAAAAAAAAAATATAAATTTTGTGGAATGTATATTTTGCTAAAAGCAACAGAAATTTTTGTAAATTGCTGATTTAGAAGGGCAGATTTTAATACGCAATAAAAAATCTAAAACTTTCAAATTTTTTTTTTATGATTTTTGGTTTAGCAGATTAATTTGTTACTTTCAGTTAAACTATATATTTCTAAATTTACCAGATTTATGTTTGCTATTCTTATACTACAAGTATTTGTCAAAAAAAAGTCTGCTAATTCTAGCAGATTTTTAGTAATTTTAGAAAGTTTACTAACTTTTCCTATCACTGTACCCAGTATTTAGGATATGAATTGGCACATTTTAGTAAATTCTCTATTGAAATTGCATTTCATATCCTCAATTCCGGAAAATTGTGGAGAGAGGTGGACAACTTGTGAATATCACCGTATACACATTATTTGAAATTTCTTTTATACTTCGTAAATATTTTTTGCCTTTTTTGTTTGGAATTTTTAAGTTTGGTAAACTGGTAGAATGTTGCCATTTTGTCAAATTTGTATGGCAGCACTGGCCCTTTCTTTAAAGTGAAACGCACTACGCGTGTTTTTAAAATAACAAAACCGTATAAAAGCATTTTTTTTTTTTCTTTAGTATTGTGTATTTTCTTCTTCTATCGCGATACGAAATGAATATGTAATTTACTAGATAATGAAGTTTAAGAAAAAACAACAACCTGCAACAAATTTTATTTTGTATTTATATTTTATTTCTTTTAGTATCACATTCTTGTTAAACTTAATTTGTTGGATCTTTTTGCTCTCTAATAGCTGATCGTTAATAAAATACGTGAAAGATGTAAGAAATTATTGTTGTAAAATTTTTTAAATGCTAAATATTTATTTTTTTATGGAACCTTTAAAATTCCACAAAACAAAAGGCGAAATGAACGGGGTCAAGCATTTTTGATCACACTCTCTTATAACGGGTGATTATTTTTAAATGAGAATTGTTTCGTCGTGCTGCCATTAAAGCATTTCTAGATCCTTAAATACTATTTAGAGTCTCTACTTTTAATTTTATATACACACAGAGAAATAAAGGCCCAACCGAATTGAAAAAAGAGTATAATGGTAACAACTTATAAAATCAGTTAGCACAACGATATTTACATTAGATTAGTATAGTATATTTTATTTTGTAACTAAAACTCAGTTGGCTTAACTGAACTTTGTTGTGAAAACTAAATGTTTAGTTTTACCATCCGACTGAAATTCATAATAACCGGATTTGAGTGCGCAATAACCGAATTTCGGTTGGCAAATAGCTAAATTTTTCTCTGTGTGTACCTTTTGTGACTCTGTCAAAAAAGGCAAAAAGGAAACATTAAAGCAATGGATAGAAATTTATTGTGAACCAATTTATGATGAAGTTAGTTTCGATTTCTGTATGCTGAGGAAGAACTAAGTCATGCAAATTATATTTATTAAAAAATTATTTGTATAAATACCAATATTGTCGATACCGCGATTTAATATATATAGACCCAAATTTTAGAGCTCGGATTACATGGGTCTGCGAATACGGTTAAAACTATCTACTATTTAAAAAAGTTGCATTGCAATATCACTTAAAAAGATTCAAACTGGGAACGCGAATTAAAAAAAATTTAAAGAGCTCGAAGAAAATTAATAAAATCGTGGTAGGCGTTAATTTTTTTTAAGTAATTTGTAAATAAGTAATTTTTACATAAGACAAATTGTTATTAATTTGTCAGTTTCAGATTGTCTTAAAATCTTTCTTCCATCGACTTCAACTAAGAAATTTGCAAATTTAATACAATCATTATTTGAATACATGAAATTTTAAATATTCCGCTTTTTGCACTTTTTCGTCTACCAAGTCCTGCTTTTTGATCAAAAGCAGCTATTCGCGTTAATCATGCAGCGCCATATGAAAACTACACATTACGTAGTTATTTCAGAAAAAAGTGCACTTAGAATACTATGTACGTAAAGACAACTGCAAATGTAGTTAAAAACAAATGAAATTTCACTTAAAAAAAGGGGGACTTAACATTTCAGAAAATTCAACTAACATTGTCATTTGTTTTTTGCTGTTCAAAAAATTAACTAAAATTGTAGTAAAAATTAATCACATATTTAGTACAAACTAAGCAAACATTTATTTGTTTTATTTTTTTAAATAAAAAAAAAACCCCTACGGCATAAAATGAATGTAATATCATAATACAGTAATTTGATGTGGTTGTTTTTTTAAACGAACTACAAATGTAGTCAAAAATTAAATTTCTTCGAGAAATTACTGTTTTTTCATTAAAAAACAACTACGAATATTTACAGCAGAAGTTCCCTGAGTGTTTTAAAGCCGAAAGACACAATTTTTTAAAATGAAATCCGGACCATGACCACTTTCATAGTGAAGTTACACACTCAAAAAAAGTCTGTTAAATCAGCACATTTTTGCTGAAACGATACTTGCAGACAAATTTAGTGCACTTGTTTATGACAAAAGTTATCAAGTTAACAAAAACTTGAAAGTCATAACCAAAATATTCGATTGCTGCAACCTAGCAAATACTGTTTAGAGGTTACGAGGTGGGATCAAAAATTGTCTCATTTTACGTTTTTTTTTCAGTTTATTTCGTTCTAGTTAAAGTAACTATAGACACATTTGGTATAAAATGAAAGCTTTTTTCACTGGTTAACAAATTATGTCTAAAGATTTTCAGGTATTCTTGTTATTAAAATAATATGTTTTGAGTAACACTAGATCTATCCGTTTTCTTAAGGAATTGTAGTCGTATTCAGCTCAAAATAACGCATAGTAATGCCTTTTTAATTTGATTGCGAGGAATTTATACGACTTTTCCCGAAGAGCCTTTTACCCTATATTTCAAACAATTGAAAAATGTGGCCACTCTAGGCAGGCGTAATATGGGCATCAACATTTTTGTTGTCTTGTGTACTGTAAGCCTGTGTACAAATAAATCAAATTTGTTAACCCTTAAACATGAGATTGGGCAGCTAAAAAAAATGTCGTGTCTCTTTTTTGTTGCTTCTCTACCACATATCCAAAGTTCATGAAAATCTTCTAGTTCGGGTAGGGATACCTTTCTTGTAAGTGTCTTGTTTAATGAAAATTCGAAGCAACAGGTATTTTATAACAGAAAATTATAGTTCATCGGAAAGTCGATATTAAATAAATGTCAGAGTTTAAAGAAATTGAAATCTCCTTCTAACAAACAAACAAGAAAAGAAAAAAAGTGTTAAAGCGGAAATGTCATCATGGATTTGTTTCTTGTTAAAAGATGTTTTATCAAGGCGCTAACACATTCACACTCACAGACACTCATACATGTAAAGGATTTAAATTTTAATTTTATTTTCAAAGTCGCAAATTTCTTTATTTCATTTAATTTGTTTTTGTTTTTATACAATAATAAAGTGTATAAATTGAATTTCGTACTTTTTTGAGTTTTTTTTTTTTTTTAATTTTTGTTCGCTCACTCTTGTTAGCAGCAGAGAAATTAATATGAACAAAAGTGCACAAATACACAGGCATTTGACTTAAATATAAGTCAATATAATAAAGATTAACTTGGTGCTGCTTATCAAACTTTTATTCCCATTTTTTTCACATACATCTTTACATTTCCCATATGGATAGAATGCCGCTGCTTGTAGTAGTGGATCGTTTTGTGGGTTTGGTGTTGGGCTGACTGGCGTTTTTTTTTTCAACGTTATTTCGTTATTAATATTGTATGCACAAATAAACACTTGTTTAAACATGGAGTGGCAAATGAGAACAATAACATTCTAAAGGGATTAAAATTATAATAATAACTAATAAGAATGTCTTTATAGTACAATTTTCCCAAGTGTGATATACATACAGTAGCGGTGCAAATAATAGATAAATATTGTACAGTAAATGCCAAAAGTATTTTCTATCTTGTTGATAGAATATTAATCCTTTGATTTGCCTAGTTCGACTAATAAGAAACTGTGGCCCCCTAAGCAAAATTTCTTTCTGTAGCTCTTCGAAAAAGATTGCTTGGCTAAACTTCTTGAGAGACTTGGGCCTATGGTTAAAATAAAATTAAAGCTGTTTTTTTGGTCTTTTGAAATTCCCTACCGGAGAAACATAGTACTAAAGTTAAAACATTAATGAGCTACTACTCCTGAATTGATTTGTCTTAAATTACGAGTATGTCAAATAAAAAAAATAATCATTTTAGTACCTACTTATAGACTAAAAACATAATTTAAAAAAGAATGTAAAAAAACTAAGAACAAAAACTAAAAAAAAAAATCATAATAAACAAAAATTTTAAATTTTGACTTTGTGTTGACCTTGTTAGGCTTTGGGGATTATCAGGATACAATTTATAGATATACCAAAAAAAAATGTATCTATCTTACACCGATCACACCAAGTTTTGTTAAAATCGTAAATCTGGCTTTCCTAAAATAGCAATGAGACATATTAGTCGTCATAGAATTAGAGTCGTCTTAAATCAAATGATTTTAAAATATAAAAATTTCTATAATTTACATCATCGTGTTGGTAATACTACACATTTGTGTGGGCTATGACCGAACAAGTTTCGGTCTTTATCTAAGAGCTTCCCTGGCTACCTGTCTTGCTCCTGGTGAATATACCCATGCAAGGGTTGTCAATAAGTCATTAAGTTACATTCGGGGTGGCTTAAAAATCACTTAGGGACATTAATGGCGCAAAGAAGATAGATTTAGAAGTCTTTATTAGGAGATCATCACCAACAGGGTCCTGAGATTTAAATTAACTTTCAGAATACCCATGGAGTATGTGTCAGTTTTGAGCTATGTATTAAGACCAAAATCGTGTTGTTCATAGTTCCAGTTTTTGTTGGCTATGACCGCATAATTTTCGGTCTTCATCTAAAATTCGGCCTTTTTCTAAAAATCGCCCTGGCTACATTGCTTCTGGTGTATACATCCATCGAAGTGATGATGTTAATCAAGCATTAAGTTACATTCGGAATGGTTTAAAAATTGATTTAGAAGTCTTGATTACGTGATCTCCAGAAACAGGGTCCTAAGATTTAAGGGCAATTCACACGCTATCCATCTCTATCCATCCATATCTACTATTTCCCCCTATTAGTGATACAAATTGACAAATTATTGTAAATTCTCTTTTGAAAATGGCATTTCGTACCATCAATACTGGGAAATAGTTGATATGGGTAGATAGCGTGTGAATCAAGCTTTAAGACACGAAAGGATAAAAGGTCATATCTGATCATGTCACACCTAAATAAAAATACGTGTCTAATATTTTGTTTCATTAAAATCTGCGGATTCACAACTGTGTAGTTTCCTTGTTAGTAACGAACATGGGAGACATCCCAACGCGAGCCCTCAGATCGCAATTGAACTTAAGTATGAAGAAAAAATAAGTAAACACCTACATATGGGGCCAAAAGTGACCCCTGTTTCCAATCTTTGCACATTGGTTATCAAATGAAAAGTATTTTGTATATCTATCAAATGGAGCCAACAAAAAAAAATTTAAACTTCCCAAACCCCTTTTTACGCCGAAAAGAATAATCAATCAAACATATAGTTCGTATTCGATTAACTATCCTAATAACATTAACATCCAGTGTACAGAAATATAATTAATACTTGATATATTTGCGAAAAACACACATACTCATATTTAAATATTATTATAATCATTTCAACATTCAAATGTACATAAAGAGAAATGTTTGTATATTTAAACAAAAGAAAATATTAATTATAATTAATGAAAAAGTAAACATTTCGCTTGTTTTAATTATATATACATATATTATCAAACGTTTAAATATAATACAACACAAGTATTCGGAATTCTGTATTGACTTCTAAGAGATTGCATTTCAATCATATTAGTTAACATACGTTATTCGGTAACATACTTGCATATGTCACAAGCTGATGATGTAGAGCACAATTTATAGTCGTTATGATTGTCAGGTTAATTTTTCTTTTTGTTTTGTCTGATTATTTTGCTTGTGTTCATTTTTTTGTCGTGCATACAAATAAACACTTTATTCCACACAAAAGCAGCTGATAAAATAAAGAACATTGTTAACACGAGTTTATAAATAGATTTTGCTCTGGCGAATTGATGAAATTTGCTTGCACAAGAGAATACTATAATGATGATACGGTGATGATGATGGTACTACATATATGTACGTACTATGTACATCTGACGTTTGTTAGGTTCGACCGATCGACCGTCCGTCCGTCCATTACACCGTCGATAAAGAGGATGTCCAATAAATTGTTTAACATACTTTGTTGCTTTTTTGTTTTTGAGAATACTTATGCCATAAATTCCATACATTTTAGTTTGTTTTGCTTCGGGCGTTATGAGATAGAAATTTTTATGCCTATGAATATATTCATTCTTCTGCACTCTGCATACATTGTATGCATGTATTGTTAGTGCGTCTAAATTGTATTCATACATACTATTTATAAATGTATGTATTTTTTATTTTTAATAAAAAATAGTAACTTATATACGCGACATCACGTTATTGAGCTTTGAGCCGACGAGAGTATTTATGATCACGTTAAAAGAGCGCATAAAACTAAAATATACAAAATGATATTATATACACTTAAAAAAAAATACACTGTCAAAGCGGTTTTTCAAAAAATTTCACAACTTGAAACACTATAAATCAAAGGATCGAAGACATGTTGGTCCTTTAGCCTCATTCTTGAAGTCATGATCATTTGCAACATGGCTTTGTATTGATCTAAACTTTTCTTTAATCTCACTACTTCGAAAGATAAAATAAGATTGAAATGTTAAGTCTCCAATAAAATCTGATTACCTCACTTACAGCCTACGACACGAAATTACCAATGTTCAAAGAGAATACAGTGTTATATTCAATAAATGTATAGAAAATATAGTTTGTCTAAGGGGCAATGCTCACGCTATCCACCCATAACTACTATTTTCCATAATTGGTGATACGAATTGTCAAATTATTGTAAGTTCTCTTTTGAAAAAGTAGATATGGGTGGACAGGGGTTGATAGCTTTTGAAACAATCTTAAAGCGATTTGGTCAAGGACTGTCTTGGCTTGGGAAACCAAGCCAATTTACATCTGCCAAATATTGGGCTTACCCAGAAGCAGTTCTGGACATCATTTTTTAATTGCCGAGCTCTTCATGAACTAATACCAAAGGCATGATTGTTGCTCACAATGTCCCACTTGGTATATCTCTTTTCAGCAGTTGGAAAGTGTTTTTTTTTTTTAAACACAGAGAAATAAAGTGCCAATCGAATTGAAAAGTGTATATTAATGGTAACAACTTATAAATTCAGTTAGTACAACGATATTTACATTAGATTTCTGAATATTTTGGATGTTGCAAATAAAATTCAGTTTGATTAACCAAATTTTCTTGTGAAAACCAATGTGCTTTTGTACCAACCGACTGAAATTCGTATAACTGAATTTAAGTCGTAGTAACCGAACTTCAGTTGGCAAATAGCTAAATTTTTCTCTGTGTGTTCGTGTGATCTAAGAAGAAATAAATTCATACAAGCGTAGAAAATGAAAAGCGATTTTGGTGCTTTGACAACATTAATGAATGTTCATACCATTAATGATTTTTTTATTAATTTAAAGAAATATATTAATTGATATATTATTGACCCATTGTATGCAATTTTTACTGCTTCATTGTATACATTCAATACTGAAACAAAAGAATGCAAAAATGCCTTCCAGAATAGCTTTATTGCATGCATAACGGTAAAGCGCTTTTTTGGAAGCATACAAATGTAGTTACTGCTTACCAAATCGAGATAATTTTTTGCTTGGTTTTTAGAGTTCGAAAAAAACACACGTTTTGAAGACAATTTCATCCAAATGTTTACCATTACTATGTCGTAGGTGATAAGTGCGAGAGGTTATCTTAAAAACCACTTTTTCGAGCATTTGGCATGTATGTATCCTGTTTTAGAAACGCTGGTTTATTGGCATAGGAGCGCTGCTTTACATAAAATTGCACGATCTAGATTTGAACCACTTTTTCAAGCATAACGGCTGGTATGGGAGGAATTAACTCGAGTATTCTGATTAACCCGCGTCAATTACATCCATATATCTTGCTTTCCCAGGATGTATTTGGCGCTGGTGTATCGGCATAGGCGAGCTGATTGAAGTGAAATCGCACGATCTAGGATTGAATCACTCTTTCAAGCCTAATGTAATGTATGGTATAAAGTATGGTACGATCTATCGATTTTAGGCATCTGGACTTTTTTGTGGCGTCAATGGCATCCTTGGAAAACAGTATAAAGTGGTTCAAAATAGGACCTCTCTAATGGATTACTAATATTTTTCGAAATTTAAAAACCAATTATATTTTAAGAAAACTGGAAGCTTGGACGCTCAAATACGTGCTTATTCCAACGAACATCACACTGAATTCTCATGACAAAAACGTCAAGAATATCCGAGTATCAGATCCCTAGATAATTATACCACCCATATTTACAAATAATATTGACAACCTTACAGTTCTACGGGTTAATATAAAACTTTAAGTCTTATGTGCATCGGAAATCAAAGGAAAATTAATGACAAATATTGCTGCCATTTGCGAAAGAGTTGATGGGATTAAAAGTTTCAAGTAGATCATTAAAAAATATATCAAAAAAACAACGAAAATAGACCAAAACCTTAATAAACATATGTCCAGATTTTTCTTAGCTCTACAATCTCTAAACAAATGGAACTTATAAGTTTAATTCCATTATTGAAAATATACTCGTTTGGAAAGCTCTGCTCTTCAGCCAGTTATTTCACGATAACAGTAGTAACTGATGAAACTATCAGGTATGCTGCTCCTGATATCACCTTTCTCGCTATGCTAAAGCAGGGCATAGAGGAATTGTTGTTAACCTTGAAGTCAATCTTAAGGTCAATTATAACTTCGTTTCTCGTGACTATACGTAAGAATGCATATTAAACGTATGGTGGATAAGGATGATAATTTACTTTTCGAAAACCTTGGGCCTTTAACTTAACTAGCAGAAATGTGTCAGAATTATAGTTACAAA
Source organism: Delia radicum (assembly GCA_021234595.1). Taxonomy (NCBI): domain Eukaryota; kingdom Metazoa; phylum Arthropoda; class Insecta; order Diptera; family Anthomyiidae; genus Delia; species Delia radicum. The sequence continues at coordinate 13,967 of JAEKOY010000565.1, read as the reverse complement.
CAAAATGTCAAACTAAACATACTTCAAATCCACTAAAATAGAACCCATATTTGTTTTGCCGTTATCTATAAAACAATTGTTTTTATTCTCATGTTTAATTCATTTGATTTTGATATTTTTCTATGTGTACAATTTTCTCAGAGCTACACTGATATATTCCATAAGCAAATATCATCTCTTCTTAAAACAAGATACCACTACGCACTCTCAATGAATAAAATAAACGACCAGTGTTATTTCTCAGTGTGATTATTTTATTTTTTGTCTGTTTCTGTTCATTTTTTTTTTACTAAAATAGAGCGCCGCACTTGTGCTTTGTGAGCAATTTTTTTTAGTATTATTCTACATGTCTGCGATAATAGTTGCGTTTTTATACCGAAAAACCTACGTCGCGTGCTGTAATTGAGAAGTTTAAATTAAAATAATATATTTTAATAAAAAAAAAAAAAAAAAATAATAATATACATGTTACTTACATGCATACATACAAACGTATGTATTAATATTAAATTGTTGCATTTGCAAAATTTCTTTCTTTACGATCACTCTTCAAGTGAGAATTGAAATTTATAATAACAATCTTTTTTTTTCTATTTATGGTTTAAAAAAAATTTAAATAAAAATATACTGTTGGTTTTTTTATAATCTACACTTAATAAAATTATTTTTTCTGCTGACCGTCGGTAATACAATGTTTATTAAGTGATTTTTTTTACTGATTTAAATACGATTAAACATGTAATGAAAACTTATTAATTTGATGAGAAATATTTATGTATTTATCTATAAAGTGTTATTTGAAATGTGATGCGGTTTTAAATGTATTTCTTTTTAATTAATTACAAATTTATTGTTGAATTCAGAGGATAATTGAAATATATTTTTTATACTGTGATATTAAATAAAAAAAATTTTAATGTCAATACACTCAAAATAATTAGTCTGAAATAAATTTGCAAAACTGATTTTAACTAAATAATCTTATATTTATGGGGAGTTCATCTCAAGTGACCGAACTTTTAAACCGATGTCTTGGGATCGGGATGAAACTTGCATCCAGTTGAGGACTCTCCGAGTTGGAGGATGTTGAATTTTGACATATATCAAAAATTACCTATTGTAGTTAGAAAATTTTGTCCAAAATGTTTTCGACCGCTTTTCTTGACTTTCACTTTTTTTTAAAAGTCAAACAATTTTTTTACTTTTTTTCAAAATGGGGTTTTTTTACAAAGCTTAGGTCTTTTAATTTAAGAACTTTGTGATCGCTTAGTAGGATGCGACTTGTTTATCCTTCTTTTTTTCTTTCAAAGTAGAGTACTTTTTGCACCAAAAATTGGAGTGCTCGCCATTTTTTTTTTTTTTTTTTTGTTTTTTATTCGATTTTCATAAAATTAACACATTACTAATCTGCTAGTAAAAACCTATAAAAACATGCTTACGCTTGTGAGATATCTCTGAAAGTTCCTGAGATATTGCCATTTTAAAATGTGAAATTCCAAATTTTTGATACAAAAAGTATCCTACTTTGGAAGAAAAGATAACGAAAGATAAGTCGCATCCCACTAAGCGACCACAAAGCTATTAAAGGAAATAATCTAAGCTTTAAAAAAAAAAAATAATAATAGAACACAGTTTTAGTAAAATTTCTGATTTTTACTGAATTTATTGTTAATTTTAAATCAACCAATTTCTCAGTTATTTTTACAGACGTACTATTTTGAGTGTTTTCGTGAAAATTTGTTTTAAAATATGTTTAATAAATATAATTTAGTGTGTACAAAAATAAATTTGCAGTGATCCTTAAAACTTTTTCAAAAAATAAATCTTCAATTCCACAATTTTTTGCAATTTATAAAATGTAAGTATTTGATTTATCATATCTTCTTTGGTGTAAATTAGTTTGTTTTAAAAATGTTTAACTTTTATTTTCTACTTTTATAAATTTTTAATATCTCTGTAAATTTTTTGGGGCTTTCCTGTCCCATCAAAGTCAATTTTCTTAACCATATTCGGATACCTTGAAAATATGTTTTATATGAATTGTTATATTTTTCATGTTTAAATATGGTAACTAACCAAAATAATACAGTCTTTTTATTACAAATTTAAAATATTTGTTTATACAAAACGTTTTAAAATATGTTTGAACAAAGGCTAACCAAATTTCCGAAACAACATAAACCAAGTTGCACTTCTTCATCGAGGCGAAACCTGTATTTGAGAATGGTTGTAGTTTAATCTTGTTCGACAAATATTATAATAACAAAATAAAAATTCGAACACAAAACCTGGAAAACCCATAGAAATATGCTACCTCATCCAGATAAACAGCTTTATTGAGCAAACATTAAAAAAGGTGTATGAAGCTTTTAGAAGTGCGATGAATTTTTCATAAAATTTTTAATAAAAAAAAAGTTGTATAAGTTTTTCAATATATGGGTTAGTACGAAATATTTGCGGACAAAATGTTTAGAGGAAATTTGACATAACACCCATAATGGTGATCATAACCACCAAAAAATTTAAAAAACGGTAGTGGGTAAAATATTAACTATTTTGAATATTCTTTTACTTTGAAATTGATAATTTTATTCAATAATTATTGATTTTATGCAATAATTGAAATATCTTTATTGAAATGGCATCCTCAGGGAGTAGGAATTTTGATTTAAATCTGTGGGTTCACTACTGCAGTTTCCTTGTTAGCGGATCCGCAGTTTCCTTGTTAGCGAATGCATATTTTGTGGCCCCAGGGTTGCCACTTATTTGAAATATGAAAAATAAGGGGGATAAAAGCTATTCGGGAAAATTTGTCTCAAATCGAAAAAAAGTTAAGACAGTATCATTATTGGGGCAAGGAAGTTCATGCAACTAAAAAATAAAAATAGGCGCTTAAAATATGCATTTAAATGGAAATATGCACAAAAAAAGAAATATGCATGCACAATTTTTGGATTTTTGAAAATCGATTTATTACTCGACCTTTCTGGTTTAAAAATTAAATCCTATATAAATGTCTAACAAATGAAAAATCGATGCTATGTTCAGGGTTACCAATGTTTTATTTGATTTATTTTTACAGAATTTTTATTTTTACAAAATATACAATTAAATTGAAAATATGTAAAATATGCAAAAAAAAAAATTACAAAATAAACCATAATAAATTAGCAGAATCTTTTTGCTAAATTAGCAAAAAAATTACAAAATAAACCATAATAAATTAGCAGAATCTTTTTGCTAAATATTAGTAAAATAAAAACAGCAAAAAAAACTTTAAAATCTACTAAATGTTAGTTAAATTTTTAGATGTTTGAATGAAAACTTAGCGCTATCTGTTCGTGAAAATTTTTATTAAACAATAAGACAACTTAAATACAGCTCTGTATTTAAAAGCAGACTTGGGCAACGTCAAGTACATTTCACAAACATTCACTGTGACATTTTTCTATATCATTACTAATTTCAGACCCACGCTCACACTTGTGAGCTTAAACGCTTTCAATATATATTCATTGTTAAAAGAAACATACATTTCAAACATTTTTTTAAACATTATAAATTTGTTTAAAACTTGCAAAGTTGGATTACTAAAGGCTTTACTAATTTTTCTACTAACTTCTTTCTATGAGTGTAAAATGACACTGCTAGTTGAATTAAATGAAAAGTAAGTCGTCCTTTTTTCAAGTGAAATTTCATTTGTTTTTATACCCAACTTTGATATAGTTTATAAATGTTTATAAGAAAAATATTTAAAAAATTAAAATTTGGTAGTTTAACTGCATTTTTAAATTTAAACTTTTAAAAATTTTAATTTTTAAATTTAAATTTTAGAGTTCACCACTTTGTAGTTTCCTTGTAAGTAAATAATGTGTGTGTTTAATTCGGCCATTACTCCACATAAAGGGTCATAATGCTCATAAAAATTAAAAGAAAATTGGTCGGTAAGTTTGCGAGTTGTCCAGATTAAGGGCTATGTCACTATCATTACATTATCCTCATTTTCGATTTGTGAATTATGGCCGAAACTTTTTCGTTTATTACACTGTGCAATAAGAAATTTTATCCTTAATGAAACTAATGGGAAATAAAATAAACCTATTAGAAGACTAAAGCCGCCAAAGGGGTTTGAAAACCTAACTAGAATTTAATTTTTATAGGAATTCGATTTTTTTTTAAGATGTACAGTGCAATGCATTGTATTGAAATTAAGAAAATAGGTGCGCCCCGGTAGGCTAGTTGGTAGCGTGCTGGCTTATTAGTGCGGGGGTAGTGGGTTCGATTCCCACCAGAGGCACTGGTCTGTTTTCGCTACAACGCGCCGAAGGCCATAGTAGCTAGTGCTCGGTTAGGGTAATAGTATATAATTTGTAATTATATGATTATTAATTAATAAAAAAAAAAAAAAGAAAATAGGTTATGGGATGGAGGAAAGAGTGAGTTGTGTTTGTGAACATTTGATTTAAATGTCCCTATATTGTAAGTAACAGGAGAGACTTCTGCTGGGAATTTATTCCACATACCGTAAGTAAGACTGACGAACGAATTCTCTCTGTAATGCGTTGTGCGAGTTAATGGATAATCTACTACGAACGGAGGTGATCTACTAGACAAGCGAGTATTTCGAATAAAAACTCGGGCTCTGGGAATAACTTCACTTACCTCAGCAAAACCATTCCCATGGAAAAACCGATAGAACAGTGACACACAACCCTCATTCCGACGATGCTCCAATGAGTCAATAGATCTGGATACCCTATTGTCATTAATAAGCTCCGGATACCCTACTGTCATTAATAACACGGCCCAAAAGCTCCAAAATAGACTTTGAAGCTCCTGCCCATATATGGGAGTTGTATTCCATCTTTGGTCGGATATAGGGAGTATCAATAGTAAGGAGATCGTGTGTAGTAAAATATATTTTATAACGGTTTAGGAAACTGAGACACTTGAATGCCTCTTTCGACACTTGAAATACGTGTTTGTTCCAACGACATCATACAGAACTCTCATGCCCAGAACATCAAGAGTATCTGACACCTCAATATTTATACCTCCCATATTCACTGATGACATTGATGATCCCACGGCCCTATAAGTCAACATACAGTATTGGGTCTAATGTGCATTGAAATCGACTCTATTTACAAGACCCCACTCATAGATTGTGGAAATGTCGTGATTGAGTGTATCATTCATAATATGCCTTTTGTCCCCAACTTCCCAAAGGCTTGGCTTACAATCAAAGGAAAATGAATGAGAAATATTGCTATCATCAGCGAAAGAGAAGATAGGGGTAGTTTGATCAAGAAGATCATTAATAAAGATAAGAAAAATAGACGGAGAAAGAACGGAACAAAAATATGTTTCAACTCATATATGATCATATAGAAGCCCATATAAGCCCATATTGTTAATTTCATTAAAATATATTTTTAACAATATAGAAAATTGGCCTGAAAAGAACCCAAATTTAAAAAAAAACATAAAAATTAAATCCGAGCCAAGCCAAGCTTCAAAAACCCTTAGGATGAATTTATGAACGGATAGCCAATTTTTCATTTCCCGTTTGTCTAATTCAGGATAAAATCGATAACGCCAAATTTGTTGATGTTTAGGACATAGATTATGATAACACAAATCTCAATAATCATATATGTTAATTTAATAATTTTTTATTGGATTTTTTTTGTTATAAAACAACATGACTTGAAAACATAGGTAGGTATATGGAGCGAATTTTCCCGACGGACTTAATTGATAAATTGCATAAACATTAAATTTGTTCATTCCTAGCTAGTATAATGGCAGTTTTTTCCAAACGCATTTCGCTTCGTGAAAACTATTTCCGCCAAAACGAACATCAAATAAAAGATTTTAATTAGATTAATAATATTCAATTACAAATCGAAATCATTTTGTTCTAAATTTCATTATTCGCATAAATATTTTGCCCATATCATTTTTAGACTATCGAAATTAAACGTGCATTTGCATGAAATACATTTGCATGAAATACGGGTGCATGAAATAACCCCCACTGAAATAACCCCCACCGTCAAAATGAAATAAGCCCCACTGAATTTGTGCTCACCGAAAATTAAATAAGCCCCACCGAATTTGTGCCAACCAAAATGAATTAATACCCACCAAAATGAATTATTCCCCACCAATGAAATTGAATTAACCCCCACCAAATGTGGTGGGTAATAAAATGAAATAATACCCACGTATTAAAATGAAACTTTGCCCACCAAAAATGAGATAAGCCCCACCTTAAATTTTTTATAAATTTGGTGGGGCTTATTTCATTTCGGCGGTCGGGGTTATTTCAGTGGGGGTTATTGCATTCACCCTGAAATACATTTGCATGAAATACATTATTGAAGTCTTAAAAAATTACTTTTTTAACTTTTATGAAACAACCCATTAGCAGGCCTTCCTTGTGAGTGAAACAGAGTGTATACCCTCCCTTATCAAACATAATAAAATTTGATCTTATCTTGGTTTTACGTAGATTATTTAACGTCAGATTGTGTGGTTTTAGGCAAGCTTTTCGTGTTAGTATAATGTCCTACCACTTATTTTTTCTTTTTGCTCAATTTATGAACTTTCAACAAAACACAAATATTTATGTTTATACTCGTATGTCACTCAAAATAGAATTAAGTTTTTCTTAAAATTTGGCTATTAATCTTTTTGAAATGGACCATTAAAAAGTGCACTGAATATCATTAAATTAGGAAAATATTTACTATAAAAGATGTTTTTCAGTTTCTAAATTTAGAATAAACACGGCATAAACAGTGGCAGGCAAAATTAAAAAAAAAAATTAATTTAAAAAACAATTTTATATAAATAAAATTAGTATACACAAATTAAATATAAAAATTTTATAAAAAAAAAAATATTGGCAGTAAAAAAAAATATTTTTTTTTATTTATTTTATTTTTTACTGTATTTATTGAGTTGAATACCAGCGAAAAATTCAACTTGCTTGCAGATTTGTTATCTTGACTTAAACTGTGAGAGATAATTCTACTTATCACAGAATATTTTATTACAAACTTACTTATTTGATTATATTGCTGTAATCAAAAAATTGTTTCTGTTATATATGTCCCATATTTCGCTGGGATATTAGTTGTTGGTATTTTAAATTTCCGTCAATTATTAAAAGTTTACAATATTAAAATAAACATCATCAACACACACATGCTGGCATATAAAATATATTTCACATAGCCAGTATTATTATATTTAAAATAACTCTACCTCTGTTCCATATTATGGTATATATTTCTATAAAATCTTTGGAATTATGCAAGGTTTTAAAAATTCTTATGCATATCAAGACAATATATTAATTAATTATATATAGACGGATTTGCTGTTTTTATCTTCATATTGTTTTATATATATTCAATCGTCAAAGTAAAAAAATATTTTGATAATTTTTCCTGAAAAAAAATTTTTTTTTGGAATTTAAAATGTCAGATTTATTGAGCAAACCAAGTAATTGCAAGCAATTGTCATTCAACCAACGGAACGAAATTGTTTAATCAAAAAAAACCTGGCGGCGACTAAAAATCGACTAAGCCGATGGTGTAAAAATGTATAATAATTTAATTCACTTATTTATTTGTAATCTAAGCAAATTTTACAAAATTTCAAGTTTTCCAATATGTGTCTATCTTTTATGTATAGACTACCAAAATGCTTCCAACATTCCGATAAACCCGTTAGGTTTACTTGAACCTTTGCCATTTTTTTATATCATCTTTTCTTTTAAACAAGTCTTCATAATATGCTATATCGGCAGATTTTGAAATAAATGTATTTACATCAGTAGAAGCATCTGAGTTAGAATCAGAATCAGATAAAATTGTGGATTAGCTTGTGTAGTATGAAAAAAGTTTTTTATATTTTTTGGAGCCATTGTAAGATTTGGAAAATTTACTTTTTCTAGTGAAGCGGAATATAACGGCACATTTTGCAAACGCTAGATAATTCATAATGAAAACCTATGGTTGCCAGATTGGTGGGTACTAAAAGCCGGATGTAGGCGGAGCTGATATAGCTGATAAAGTCGGCTCAGCTGATATAGTCGGCTAATATTTTGTAGCCGATATTAGCCGCTCAGGTCGGCGGCGGCTCGAGTACCTGAAAAGTGATGGGCGGAGGCTTAGCCGCTGCTATTAGCCGATCGGCTTCGTTCTCTGATCTTGGATTCTTCAATTATATTCAGTCTCTTCAACATAAAGCACCACCCAAAACTTTTTCATGATTTGATTGAATGTGTTGAAAATGCATTTAATGAATTAAGTTCAGAAAAATTGGATAATGATTTTTTAACTGTACAACCCTGTCAACAGTTTCTGCAAACGGTGGTAATACACAGAGAGAACTTTCTTGGACGAGTTTTAATCAAATTTTTCACTAAAATAATAGTTTTCTTCAGTGAAGAATCTTCACAAAGTAAATGGAAAATTTCTTAACCTTTATGAAAAAGCTTTATAATTGTTATTAAACTATTTTTAATGTAACTTTTTCATTGGGAGTATGAAATTTTATATAAATAAAGTGCAAATTTTCTTAAAAATTTATAAAAAACTGCATTAAATTAATGAAAAGTTTGAATTGACAAGTTCCAGTGACATTCCATAGATCTAATGCAAAAATTCATTGTAACATGCTGATAATTCTCTAAGTGTAGTAACTGTTTTATGGTCATAAATTTATCGCTGAAAAGTGTAGACAATAGAAGAATAGTATACCATAATATGGAACAGAGGTAGTATTATTTTGTTTTCTCTCTCGTAAGGTTGTTAATATATGCCTTTCAAATCTTGTTCTTCAGTTTTGTTTCATTCGTTCGTCATGTTTATTTTGCCAAAATCGAATTTTCGTCTATGTAGATTGTTTGTTAAAAATTTCTTCTTGAAAAATAATTATCATTTGCTTTTGTTTACACAAACAAAAACCTCAAAATTGATGATAATGTTAATTCAAGTGTTGTTAAATCTATTTTTAATGTATACATAGACCATTGGATTTTTTTTTCGAGTATTTATTTAAAAACTTATTAGACGTTCTGTTCTTAGTCAATTTACTTACGTACATATTTAAAGAATTTGGCTGTTTTAAAACAAAATTAAACAGCGAAATTATGGTTTTTTTTAATGTAATTGAATTTTAGTTGTTGGAAAATTGTGTACTTAAAGGACAAGAAGTGGTAAAATATATTATAAAAAAATTATGAAATAACAATCACACTTTATTCAAAACAGTCACTTAGGAATGTATTTGATAATGGTTGTAAATGTTGCGTATACATAATATATATTAATTTAAAATTTTCATTATACGTTTTTTTTTTTATTTTATTCCTTAAACGTGTAACATCATCGAAATTATATTTTAGATTAAAAACAATTCGATAGAATTTTATAGTGCGCACAAATAGTTTCATTTGACATAAAAAATTTAAGCGCGAATAACAATTTGCAGATAAAAATTCTTTAATTGCAAATTATCTTAAACCTGAATGGTTTTATTGGAAACTAGCTGTTTGTAACCGGTCTTATCAGGGACTCAAATACTTTTAAAATAACACATATTAGAAACAAATTTTTTTTGGATAACTATCTTAAGACTTAAGAGATATCGATTTTACTTCGATTTTGCCTCTTACATGTTACGCACGCCGACGTGGCCACGGCCGACGACACCCTGAACTCCGCCATCTCACACATTGCGGTGTGCTCTGGGTTTAGAATATTGTAAAACTTAAAAAGCATGAGATTATTTTTATTTAATTTTAAGGTTCTATTAAAGTCATGTAGACTGTTTATCATTTTCTAATGATTATGGAAATTTTCTATAAAATTTGTGCAAAATTTGTATAAATGGTAAGTAAAAAATAACTTAATGACTTTATATAAGGGTGATCGATTCGGGTTTTTAAGACTGGTTTTAACCGGTTATTTTTCATGTTCTCGTTTTCGGGTTTTCTAAAAATTAAAATTTTAGAATATCGAATAAACCGGTTTTTTTGTTGTCGAGAAACCGGTTTTTTTTTTCAGAACTATTCTTTTTTAACTTCAATATATTCAAAGCCCGGGTAAAAATTTTACTTCATATTAAAATTTATTTATATATTTTAATTATATCTCATTTGATAAGTTCCCATATATAAACACATACAAATTGGTTCGAAAAATGGGTCATCTACACGTATCTAATTATATCAAATTAGTTATAATTTGATACAATTCTATCTGACATTTGTCCATAACCGGGACATTAAATTATATCTAATTAGATATAAATATATCTAATTTTATAAAATGTTAGCCGATAGTAGGTATGCTTTCTGTGACTTGATGTTATGCTTAAACGTACTTAAGTTAAAAATGAAAATTTCTAGAAATCAACAATTTTAAAGACAAGAATTGAAATTGAATGAAACAACGAAATTTTTAAAAAATTATGCAGAATAAATTTGGCGTTTCAAAAATGTAAATAATTTTTTATTTAAAATTATATAAAATAAATCACTGGAAAATGATTTCGTTATAAAATGAATATGGTTATATGTGAAGCCATATGCAATAAAGTCTTAACTTGCAGATTACTTAATTTGATATTGAACTTTACCAAAATGTGTATGTGATTATATATAATGCTATATAAAAGTATAAGGAAAATATTTTCATATGATGTCACATATAGTTTAATAATAATTAGCATGGGACCATATATAATCATATTAATCACTACATATATTTGGATTATTATTATATGGCTTATGTATTTACATATGGAGTAAGATTTGGAGACATAATAATATCAAAGTCAGATATGACTTAATCTTATTATATATGACTAGATATAACTATTTTTACCTGGGAACCGTAAATTTACAAAAATCATTGGTAAAAACGGAATGCAGAGATTTTTTCTTAAAAATTACTCATATAGACTTTAAAAATTTTCATAAACTTATGTTTATTATTTTTCTATGTCATTTTTTAATTGTTCTTAGGTCATTTTCGAATTGTTCTTATGACATTTTATACAAACAAAGAAATTATTTATAATTTTCTAAAAAATGTTTCTCAATCTGATCCAAAATAAATTATAATTTTTCAAATAAATAACTAAAATTATTACAAAAATATACTTCTGAGTATAATTTTATGGCAACCTTGCAACCGTGGTAAATTAATTTTGTTTACAAAGTTTTAATTGTTTGAGTTTCAATACAGTAATCTTTGGTTTTAAGTGAAAAAACAGTCATTTATAGAAGAAATTTAATTTTTGACTACATATGTAGTTTATTTAAAAAAACAAACCACATCAAATTACTGTGTTATTATTTTACATTCATTTTATACAGTGGTTTTTTTTATTTAAAAAAATAAAACAAATAGAAGATTGTTTATTTTTTACTGCAATTGTGGTTTATTTTTTGAACATTAAAACACAAATGACTTGTTAGTTGAATTTACTGAAATGCAAGTCGTCCTTTCTTGAAGAGAAATTACATTTGTTTGCAGTGTTCTTTGCCTATATAGTATTCTAAGTGTATGTGCAGTAAATTTCAGCAAAATCCCTTAAGTAATAAACATTTTTAAGAGATATTTCAATGTAAAATTAAAAAATTCACAAAAATTGCCGTGAAATTAGGCGTGGTCGATAAAAAGTATTTGGCGATCTTGCCTGGGAGGGCAGAGTTTAGCAAGTTAAAGTAAGAAAAAAATGTTTAATAGCGAACATCTTATGTGAAATAATCATAGATGGTAACCGATTTATCGGTACGGGTTACGCTTTCTTTTATTTCGGTAACGGTATATTAGCGGTACCGATATTTCAGTTATTTCGGTAACGGTATTTTAGCGATAACGGTATTTTAGTTATTTCTGTAACGATATTTTACACACGAGCAAGTTTTCATGATATTTTTAAATTAGTTACCGTGTAACGATATAAAACGGGTAGGCAAAGTTAAAGGTAACGTAACATTTTATATTATTTCGGTAACAGTATTTTAAGGTTTACGCTATGTCATTTATTTCGGTAACGGCATTTTAGCGATAACGGAAGTTTAGTTATTTCGATAACGATATTTTAAGGATATCGGTATTTCAGTTACATCGGTAACGTTTTTTTAATTATTTCGGTAACGATATTAAAGGGATAACGATAGTCAATTGAAAGGGGGTTTGAATTGGTAACGTTATATTATCGGTATTGCTGCCAACCATAATGCATACAAAATTTTAAAAAAGTAGGCTAAAAGTATATGGTGAACTCGGATAAGGTATAAGGATGATGTGATCCAAGTTTGAGTGAAATCCGTTGGAAAATTATTATATTATTTAAAATAACAAATTCGCATTTTTCAAAGTGGGCGTGGCCGCCCACTCCTTTCATGGACTATGAGGATCATATGTACCAATTTTCAGAGGAATCCGTTGGAAAATAATTTTATAGCGAACAAGCAAACTGAAATTTATATAGAAGAAAAAAAAATCATTAAGATTACGAAGACAATTATGTCAGTATAGGAAACGTTAGTTGGGAGTCTGTCCCATTTTTTAGTTGGATGCATACTCTAACCAAACACATCGTCAGCTAATATTCAGGAAAGTGTAACTACAATTTTTGTGTGTTTTTAACTAAATATTTGATTAAACTGCTAATTTTTTAATAGAGTTATGAAATATTGTACAAAAATATAGTTTGAAAAGGTTCTTACAGGGCAACCAAAAATTAGTCTTTTTGTCTTAGAAGAGTTAAATTTTGTGTTGGCATGTAGTATAACCAAATGAATCAGCCATAAAATTAGCACTTTTAAATTATATAAGTTACGTTCTTTTGCATTTTAGCTGACGATTTTATACAAATATTTAGTTCAACATTAATACATTAATACACTCTTAATTTTATAAACAATTAGTAACTTAATTGTTTGTTTTAAAAACAACAAAAAGTTTGTATGTATGGCATCGAAATATATCCACACTTGCTCATCTACAGATCTTAACCGTATAATGATCTTTTTATTGATTGTGATATTTTTATTAAAATTTTGGTAATGTATTAATTTTAAATGTGTAAAAAAAATAATCATTTAACATTTGAAAAAAAAAGCGTTTTAAATTTTTAAAAATTTCTTATTTCTCTGTTTTAAATTGTTTGTTGCACGAAAAACTGTTTGTGACCAGAAATTGTTTGCCTTCCACAAAAAAAATATAAATGATTCCATAAAAATTTGTTATTTAGCCCGCTTTTTGGAAGCCCTGTGCATTAGAGGGTTAACATTTTTTGTTTGTATTGTTTGGCATGATTTTAGCATTTGTTTACATTAAAATTTTTGCCGGTAGTAATTTTGTTTAATTTTGAGTCATATATTTTTTTCTTTTTCAAACATGTCTAAAAATAACTATTTAAAAAATAAATAAATTGTTTTAAAGTATTAATAAGATTGCAAAAAAAAAATACCTTATATAGGGTGGGCCAACTACGACTGGCTGATTTGAAGCACTTATAACTTTTTACAGTTTTTAATTTTATTTAATAAAATTTTATAATGTCATCATACTCAATGCTCAATACTTTTACTCGTGTAAAATTTTTTGATTTTTTTTTAATTTTGCTTGCGAGAGAAAATGAATGACAACTTTTTGAACAATAACATTATGAGCGATGAAGCACATTTTCATTTAAATGGATATGTTAATAAACAGAACTGCCGAATTTGAGGTACAACAAATCCAAGAGCAGTGTATCAGTAACAATTTCACCCTCTCAGATACACGGTTTGGTGTGGAATTGTGGCTGATAAAGAACATATTTTTTTTGAAAATGACGCTGGGAAACCAGAAACAGTTTACGGGCGGTATATCGAACCATGTTGAAACATTTTTTACGTCCGGTGGTTCCAGCAAGATGGAGCTACA
>JAEKOY010000564.1:0-25000 GCA_021234595.1 Delia radicum | reverse complement strand
TCTTTTGTGCTGGTGTTGTGACCATGAGTATATATCGTAAATGGAAGATAGAATTGGAAATCGAAGGGCTTTTATGGAAAATTGATATATCCGAGATAAAGGGTTACTCAGGCAATGATATTGTATCATCACCAAGTAAAGTAAGTACAACATTATAGTAATTAACATTCATTATTATCCTTTTCCCTTTTCCTTGTTTTTTTTTTTTTTTAATATTCGACTTTGCTGCTAGACTATAATTTAAGCTTTTATTTGACTAATTTTCTTCGTTTGTTTTCAACTAATTAAAATTAAATAATTTTGATTGTGCTGAACTATTTGTTAAAATGTAATGTAAATGTATACACTTTTCATTTCCTTTTGTATTTTTATAACCTTTAGCTTTTTTTACGGAAAGTGAATATATTTTATATTTTAACAAAATATTTACACAAATTTTCCCATATGAGTCATTCAATGTCAGACCGAACACCTTTTTTACAACAACTCTTCCAATTTACTTTAAATTTGCCAGACGTATTAAACATTAAAAAATATTTTACCCGTATTTCCAGAATAAAATTAAAAATGGTTTTTGAAAAGGTTATGGACATTTGAAAATCGTCAAAACCGTGAAAAGTCATCCGACATGACAACTTTTAAACTGGTGGTTTTCTAAAACTAGTGAATGGATTTTAAAATTTAATACCTTATTTTAAAGGTATTTTAACCAAGTTTTTATAAATTATTGTTTTTTTTAATTTTTTTTTTTTTATTTTTAAAATTTGTTTTTTTTTTACTTAATTTCTGTTTTCCAGAAAAAATAGAATCCATTCGACTTCCATTCTGAAATTTACAGGGAATATTAAGGTTATATTGAGCTTTAAGAAAATATTTTTTTCAGATTTTTCGACTTGTTCGAAGATGGTGTAAAAAAATAAATAAAAAAAAAAAATTTTTAAAAGAAGGTTCAAATACCTTTAAAATAAGGTATTAAATCCATTCACTAGTTTTAGAAAAACATTAGTTTAAAGTTTTCATGTAGGAAGATTTTTACCGATTTGGACGATTTTCAAATGCACATAACTTTTTGAAAACAAATCGCACTTGATCAACAAGAGGGTATTAACTCAAAATTTTTAAAATATCACTTTTTTCAAGAAATCAACTAACAACATCAATATCTATCTATTGCAAAAATTTCAACGTATTCCGATTACTCTTTCATCTCGAAAACCAGTTTTGAGACCATTTTCATGATAATGTAGTGATTATTACCTTTATTTGAACAAAAATTTATTATTTCGAGTTAATACAAAAGTTCAAATAGAAATGAATCGTATATTTTCATAAAAAAGGTATTATTTTGATTTGGGCCTTTATTTATGTTAAAAATAATCAAACTGTTTTATTTATATTTGGTTGTATTTTGAGTTGATACTGTTTTGTTGATAAAATTAGTTTTATTCTATAAATTTAAATCGATAAAATTTCAAAAAAATGGTATTAACTCAAAAAATAGATTTTTTTTGCAATGAGTGGTAAAATTTATAACAAAAACAATGTATATATATTTTCAAATGGAATTTGCTTATTATGATATGTTTGAATTTTTAAATTCTGTTAAAATGTGGCCATAAACAGTTTTTTGACTCTACTGAAAATTTTAAAATTTTGAGTTAATACCCTCTTGTTGATCAAGTGCGAAATGTTTAATTTTTTTCTGGAAACACGTGTAAAATATTTTTTAATGAAGAATACGTACTAAAATTTT
Organism: Delia radicum; assembly: GCA_021234595.1. Taxonomy (NCBI): domain Eukaryota; kingdom Metazoa; phylum Arthropoda; class Insecta; order Diptera; family Anthomyiidae; genus Delia; species Delia radicum. The sequence continues at coordinate 23,247 of JAEKOY010000564.1, read as the reverse complement.
GAAAGACATCGGAGACATCAAAGTCAATTTTTAGCAAAAATCGTACGGTCTTACATGGAATGACTTATAAGCTACAGCATAATATGGCTATGTATATTTACACTGTAAATATTGCAGACAAACCATGAACTATGATGATTTTTAGCTTTTTTAAATAACTTTTAAATTTTTTTTTTGTGGTGACTAGTCCGAACGAATTAAAATTTTACAAGAGATTTTTTTTCGAAAAAAATTTGTATAAACTAGAATTTTGTTTTTGAGTAGAAGTTTGTGATCAATTATGACCAAAAGGATAGGTCATTGGAAATGAAGAAAATGAAATCCTTAACATTTCTGCCCTGTTTAAAATTATACCCCATGTTTGTTGGATCAAATTGACCCAATTTTAAAATCATTAAAAATCATACTACACCATTTTCAATTGAAATTGTGAAAAATTTAAACGAAATTGGGACTTTTCAATGAAAAGGAAATTTTTTGAAAGAATTTAATACCACATTAATAGTACAATCAAAAACTTGTATTAAGAAACTTGTAGTTTTTTAAAAAATTTCTGCTTTTTAATTTAAAATGTTTATGAAATTTGATAAGTAATTTTTAAAAACTGGTAGCTTTTGGTTGTAGTATAAATGTGGTATAAGATTTTCCATTTTAACTTAATACTACATTTATACTACAACCAAAATCTAATTGTTTTTGAAAAATTAATTGTATTTAATTGTCAAATTCCATAAAAATTTAAAATCAAAAACTAGACAATTTCAAAAAACTGTTTTGTTGTTGTATAAATGATGTAGAAGAAAATTTAAAATTAAATTCAGATTTTCTATTTAAAATTGAGAAATTTTCAAGTGAAAATTATATTTTTTATTTGAAATTAAGTATAATCTAAATGAAATTGAGGCTTTGCACAGGTAATTAAGAAAATTGCAATGGAAATTAACACTTTCCATGTAAAATTGAGACTTTTTATTTTTTTTTTTTTTTGTTTAAAGTGAAATTCAGATTTTTTATTTAAAATTGAGAAATTTTCAAATTGAAATTAGATTTTTTCATTTGAAATTGAGTAAATTCTAAATGAAATTGAGGGTTTGTTTGCACAGCAATTAGTTTTGTTTTGAAATTTTCTTTATTTCAAATAAAAAATTTTCAATATCATTTGGAATTTTCTCAATTACAAATACATTTACTTATGATATTATTTCAATTTGAAATAGAAAATCGCAATTTCATTTGGATTTTTCTCTATGTCAAATAAAAAATCTCAGTTTCATTTCAATTTTCGTAATTTCAATTAAAAAGTTATCAATTTCAGTTGAAAATGGTGTATAAATTTTTAGTAATTTATTTTTTCTTTCATAATTACAAATTTACGAAACATTTAAGTAATAATAGTAAAATATATAAGATAAAAAAGAAGACCTATAGCAATTGTAAGGAGTTTAAAAACTTGACCCTAAATTGTTCGTGATTTTTTATTAAAGAAAATTTAATGATAGTGACCAATGGGATTTGGATAAAATTTCAGGACTAACTAGGTACAATAACTTGAAATTAATATTCCAATTTTTGACTCCCATGAAATACTACAAGAAACGAACAAAATTTTTTTTATAATTTGAAACTTTTTACACACATCGATTGTTCTCTATAAACTTAACAAAAAGATGTTAAAAAATTATTAAAAACAGCTTATGGTTAAAAACTTATGATCGATCAAACTTTGTATGGGAGTGCAGACAGAAGAGTTAAAGCTATTGGTAGCAATTCAGATTCGTTATATTCCGTGTCTTAATAATTTGTCCCATTTTTAGTTTTGATTTTTAAGTTTTTGTTAATAAAAGACGTTTGGACATTAAAATTTTTAAACATTTGTAGAATTTGGTTAAAAATGAGGTTCAAAAATTGTGGTGAACGGTGAAAGTGGGAATAAGAATCGATATGATTGTATTTTAAATATTATTCTTTTAAACTGGCAACCCTATAACGATAATTTTAAAAACTCTAACGGCATGGCAACACTGCCTCCGATTAAATTATTCTTTCTCTATCGATTAGTGCTTTAAAAATTTATTCAAATTCTGATTTAATAAAGTAGTCGGTGGAAAAAATAAAAAATTTATCTTAAATTTCTTTGAATTTAAATATTTTTAATTTTGTAAAAAAACAAAAAAACAATTATAAAACCCTAAATTATGGCTGATCCAATTGTATCACTGATGTTTTTATTTGAATCATCTTCAAATTCTGAGAGCAAAAACGACTTAAAAGAATTAGAAATTCCTGGATGTTCAAAACAAAAAATGAAAATGTTTATTCAAACAGCCCAGACTATAAAACCGATGGAATCTTTTTCTAAAGCCACAATGGAAATTAAAAATACATTACAACTATCTATTACTCCGGTGGAGAAGATGGTAATGGGTGAATGTTTTGAACAAGTAAGGGTAAAAACTGAACCACAATCTGTCATGACAGACGAAATCATGGATTTAGATAAATCTTTAGTCAATGTAGAGATTAAAAATGAATCACAATCAATTGAACCTCATACAATTTCATCAAAAATAGTTCAATTTCAAGATAAGGATGTAAGTAATTACGAACAACGAAACGCTTTGTCTGAAAGTTTAGAATTTATTCCAGAAGATCCTACAAAAGAAATTGTATTTGATAGTAAAGGTGTTTCCCGAAAATTTAACAGTTCTCTTTTTTCTTTAAACTTGCTTAATTTTATATGTCAAATATGCTATACCAATTGTGGCAGCTATTATAATTGGCAAGAGCATATTTGTATTAAACATGGATTTCCAATGTCCAATTCTAGTCTTTTAAGATTCCAGTGCAAGTTTTGCCAATACCAAGGTAATATTTTTAAATTTAATATACTGCAACATATGATAACACACATGCCACGTCGTCGTTTTATCGGTTGTAGTATTTGTAAATTATATTTCGTTACACCTAACGATGGTGAATATCATATCCAAGCCTATCACTGTAAAAATTTTGAAAACTCCTTGACTAATGTATGGCAACATATACGCTATTGTTGTGCCATTTGTGGAGAATGGCAAGAAGATCACCAAAAAGCTAAAACACATTTGGAGCAAAAACATAATTTCCAAAAGGATCTTAATACCAACTATACTCGAACATTGGATCCCACTACAGTTCAATGTTTTGTATGTTCGGTAAAAATTAAAATTAAAAGCATCAAGCTACATGTACTCAAACATAAGCCATTTAAAATGTTTCATTGTGGGCTTTGTAACAAATATAAAACAAATATTTTTTCCAGTTGCTCGGCACATATTAAGAAAACTCATTTAAAAAACCATACGTGCCCAATTTGCAAGAAGATTGTAATAAATACAGCTGATCATTTGAAAACAAATCATCAAGAGAGGTCAAGTATTCAATGATTTGCTAATGACTTCACATTTAAAACTGCAGTTCTTAATAAAATCGACTGCTGTTTAGTTTTAATGACAATTTATTATTAATGTTTAATTCAATTTTGTTTTAGTTTTTGTTATTTGTAATATATATGTTTTCAAATTCGGATTTCTAGTCTCAGATTTCGCTTTTTTTTCTCAACCATGTTTAACGGGGGTGTTCTGTATAACGAATTCACATAAAATATCTCCATACTAGTAGTATGTGATGAATTTCACTTTCGATCGAAATCAAAGATTTTGATTACATTATTTTGCAACATTTTAATTGTAAACCACATTAAATGTCATAAATTGAAATATAGGATTTCAAATAAATCGATTGATGAATATTTTATTCGAAGCAAATTATAATCGATTAAGTTTTTAATTTGGATCGAAAGTGAAATTCTTCTTGCAGGGTGTGATCAAAATTGAAGACGATCAATTTTAGAATATATATTTTTTTCTAAATACAATTGGAATCGATTTTTAGTACACCGATATGTATTACTCATAACGTGTAACTTCTAATACAGTGAACAAAATTATATTGGGCTCAGCAATATTTTTGAATAGAAGAAATCTAAAAAAAATAAAAAATAATGCTTTGGATCGAAATCAAAAATGTTGGTGTCATTATTTCGCAACATTTTAATTTCATACAACATTAAATGTCATTAGTGGAAATATTTGGTTTAAAACACATAATTTGATTCCGAAACACACATAATTGAAACAAACCATTATCAGTTGATTTGGTTTTTTTTTAATTTGTGTTTTCGGAAGTAAATTATAATCGATGGAGTTTTCAATTTTGATAGAAAGTGAAATTTTTTATAAAGGGTGTGATGAAAATCGAAGGCGATCAGGTTAAAATGTATAGCTTTATAGAAATCATATTAAATTCGATTATTAATACATACGTCTCAAAACGTGTAACTTATAATACAGTGAATTTTTAAACGAGCTTGAGATCGTTTTTATAAATTATAATTATTTATTATTATTTCTTTACAATATTTATTCTCCATCTCAATTGTTATAATTGTTCCCTGAAGAAGTCGCCCAAAGTGGAGACGAAATATTGGAAAGGAATAATAATAAATAATTATAATTTTTAAAAATGATCTCAAGTTCATTTAAAAAGAAAAATATAAATAAAAAAGATCGAAGAAAACTAAAAATATACCATAAAAATCCAATAGTTGGAAGAAATCTAAAAACGACATAATAATATTAATAAGTAGACTTTATTTTTAAATCGATTAATATGTTTGTTATAAAATCTAAAATTGGTGCGAATTTAAATTTAAATTAAAATTATTTTCGTTTATTTAACCTTATTTCTTATTTTTAAATTTTCTAATTATTTGAGTTAAGGTTTGTTTTTTATATAAAAGTTCTTTTATTTTCAATATTTCGCTACTCCTTTGTGTAGCATCTTCAGGAAAATAAATAAATTAATAAATTTTCAAAAAATTTGAAAGTTTGAAAAAAAATTTTAAAAGTTTGAAAACATATTTAAAATATTTGACAATTTTTTATATAAAAGTTCTTTTATTTTCAATATTAAAAAATTATTTAAATGTAATATTTTTCAAATATTTTAAATATGTTTTCAAACTTTTAAAAAATTTTTTTAAACTTTAAAATTTTTTGAAAATTTATTAATTTATTTATTTTCCTGAAGATGCTACACAAAGGAGTAGCGAATTATTGAAAATAAAAGAACTTTTATATAAAAAACAAACTTTTATATAAAGATTAAGAAAGTTTTAATCTCAGATTGAAATTAAAATTCTTTGATTTGACAAAAAATAATTTTTGTCAGGCGTCAAGGGGAATTTTTAAATAAATCTAGTTTAAAATGGTTGTCCTAATTCATGTTATTCAATCTGAAAAAAATAATATGGGATTGTGATGAAATTTGGGTTGAATGTTATTACTGACCTATATTGAGAAATTTCGGTGTTAAAAATAGTTCCAGATTTTCTTTGCAATTTTGGAAATTATGTAGAAACACATTATTATATCCTTGTTTATTATTTATAATTAGTAGTGAGCAAAATATGTGGTTTTGGCAGGACATTTCCAGGATTTTCAGATTATTCCTTACAAATGACAAATATATTATTGCCATTTTTAATTGCTAAGCATAAAGTTGTGACTAAAATTTATAAGGAAATTGTAGGAGAGAGTGAAAATTGACCAAAGTGGCCATAGACGTCAATGTAAACCTGCCCAAAGAACTAAAAATCAGAGATATCTAGATATGAGCCAAAATATTGATCTTAAACTATAAATTTTTGCAATAAAAATTTAAGAGAAGAATGTTTTTTGACGGATTTTGACCCAAAGCATTGACTTATGATGTACTAAAAGAAAAAAAAATACTACATTAGAAGTTAATTACCTCTTAACAGAAGAATGAACATGAGTGTGTACCCTAAAGGGTAAAAAATTTACTAAAAAGGCTGTTGTTGGGGTCTCGTTTAATTGGTTCAACAATGAAAATCAATTTTGAAAACGACAGTAAATGTCCTTTTATTTGAGTACCCACAATTGGATGGAAATATAATGTGTTCCCGTTTTTGGGTTCCGGCGTCTCAAATTTTTTAATTTGGATTTTTATTTCGGAGGGGATGCATTTTCATTAATTTCCGTGTTCCTGTTAAAGTGCTGTTTATTGATGGATCAATAAACAGGATTTTCAGATTATTCCTTACAAATGACAAATATATTATTGCCATTTTTGATTGCTAAGCATAAAGTTGTGACTAAAATTTAAAAGGAAATTGTAGGAGAGAGTGAAAATTGACCAAAGTGGCCATAGACGCCAATGTAAACCTGCCCAAAGAACTAAAAATCTGAGATATCTAGATATCTAGATATGAGCCAAAATATTGATCTTAAACTATAAATTTTTGCAATAAAAATTTAAGAGAAGAATGTTTTTTGACGGATTTTGACCCAAAGTCAATTAGCATTGACTTAAAAGAAAAAAAAATACATTAGAAGTTAATTACCTCCACAGAAGAATGAACACGAGTGTGTACCCTAAAGGGTAAAAAATTTACTATAATGGCTGTTGTTGGGCTCTCGTTTAATTGGTCCAACAATGAAAATCAATTTTGAAAACGACAGTAAATGTCCTTTTATTTGAGTACCCACAATTGGATGTGAATATAATGTGTTCCCGTTTTTGGGTTCCGGCGTCTCAAATTTTTTAATTTGGATTTTTATTTTGGAGGGGATGCATTCTCATTAATTTCCGTGTTCCTTTTAAAGTGCTGTTTATTGATGGATCAATGTTCCACGACTTTTATGATGTACTAAAAGAAAAAATGCTGCATTAGAAGTTAGGATGACTAAGTGTGTAAAAATTTACTAAGAAGCCAGTTGCTGGAGTCTCGTTTAATGGGTCTAACAATCAAATTCAATTTTGAAAACATGAAGTAATGCCCTTTCATTTGAGTGCCCACTCCTGCATGTAAATGTAATGTATTCCCGTTTTTGAGATCCGGCGTCTCAAATTTTTTATTTGGTTTTTATTACGGAGGCGGTCGTGTAATTTTTTTGAATTTCCGTGTTCGTGCTAAAGGCCAGATTAAACTTGATGTGTTCCTGATATATACATTGTGGCCTTTGCAGTGATACCAATACCGGGCAACTAATTTGATTCTATTAATGCCAGCAATTATAAGATTCCAACCCAAATTTCATTCCATTGTTTATATAGTTTGGACTCACTTGTTTGTTATTTTGTTTTCCTAATTGGTGATATGCTGCACATTTTTTTTAATTTTTTGGCCCAGAATTTCTGGGCTTATTTGACATTCAACTAAGAAACACATTGATGCAACTATATAACACTTGTACCGACATTATTTTATATAATTGTTATACTATGAAACACGCACTATCGTTTAAAACTATTTCTAATAATTATTTTATATTAATTTGTATTTTTTCACATTTTTCACATTTTTTCACATTTTTTCACAATTTTTCAAGAATACTAAATGAAATGCTGCGTGGACGCTGAAACGCGCCTTTTAACTAACGGTTGTTGTTTTCAGTAATGCCAACTTGGTGGTTTTCTAGTTATAATTATACTGCTGTATTTCAATTATATGATATTGTATAACATGATACACGAATTAGATTTCAAAATCTAGCTCGTGTGTCATATTATGTAGTATTTTATTATTAAAATGATCGAATTACAGAACAAAAAAACAACATTTTGAGAATATGGTAAACGCAGTATAATTCTAACTAGAAAAGCACCAAGTTGTCATCAGTGTTGTCAACATTGCACTTTGTAGCTAAATAAGCGATTTTTGAGTAAGGAAAAAAATGTGTTTAATTATTATAAATTGTTATGAATATTTCAAAATATTTTAAGGAAATAAATTTTAATTCAATTTTGAACTAAATCTCGAACTTAAATTTATAATAGCACATGCGTGCTGGTAAAATGAGTAGTGAGAAAATTTGGATATATAATTATTTATATAACAAAATTTTCATTAATCTAGTTTATAAAAACTATTTTTATCGTTTTATATCTTGCAAATTTGCAGTTTTTCTTATACAAATGTTAACCTTTCGTTTAAAAAACATTCTCTACACGCTCAGAGCATTAAATCAATTAATTTTTCATCAGCTCATATAAAATTTTGTTAATAAAAATAAAATAATATGTGCATCACTTATGATGCACAAGCGTATCAATCTTAATGTCTGGACATCATATGTAATGTATTGGACAGTCAATTTGTTAACAAATTCTACTTAAATGTTTCACCAAAACGAATAAAGTCAATGCAGCACAGAAATTTACAACTACAATTTTAGGCGATTTTTTTATTTTATATAGCTTGCAACATTGGTTCACAAAAGAGTGGTGTAGTCTCGGCTGATTGTTGTCAAAATGTTTGGCCGATTTTTTTATTTTGACGTTTTAAAATCCCGCCAAATTCTTAAAGCATAGCGAAAGTTGATAAATAAAATCCAATAAGATTGTGAAAAGTTTTAAAGGAATAAATAAAAATTTGTTTATATTATTGGCGTCATGAAGTAAAACAAATAAAATGATATTGCGAAAAGTGAATAAATTAACAATTGATGAATTTAAGATTTCTTTAAATCACATACTACAAAATATATTCCGGCTAAAAGTTTTAGTTTGGTAATTAAATGATTTCATTTACAAGTGAATTTACATGTACGTACCCTTAACCTTACGTTGTTGTTGTACCGACTAAACGACATACTTGGTCGTCAGAGCCTTGTTTGAGTTTTCAGGCGACACCATGTCCAGGTGGACTGTGTGTGAGGTTGGTATTTGGAAATGATTGGCTGTTTGTAATCTGTATTTTTTCCCAATAAAGTGCAAATTCGCGCATTTTACTTCTCGAGAATTTCTCGTGTTCCGCCATTATTTTTAAGTGTTTTAATTGCATGTTTATTACCAAAGTTCGCGAAACATATTTTTTGCTAAAGATTTGCAATTGCTTTTCCCCTTTTTGATTAAAAACTATTCCAATTTTTGTCCACCTCTTTTCTAGCTGAGTTTGGTTAGTGCCCAATCATTTGGTTCACGATGCTCAAATCAAGTTTTCACCTCAACGGCACGATTACGTGGTGCGGTGGTACGGATAAAAGAACTTAAATTTCTACGCAAAAAGGATATGTCACGGGAAATAATGAAGGAAATGCGTTTACTGCGTGAACTTCGTCATGATAATGTTAATAGTTTTATTGGAGCCTGTGTCGAACCCATGCGCATTTTACTAGTCACCGATTATTGTGCCAAAGGCAGTTTATATGATATAATCGAAAATGAAGATATTAAATTGGATGATCTGTTTATAGCCTCACTCATACATGATCTCATCAAGGTACACAGGAAATTATATACATACATCCATTTGGTCAAGCAAATAAAGATTTATTTCTATATTGTCTAGGGTATGATATATTTACACGACTCTTCATTGGTTTATCATGGTAATCTTAAGTCTTCAAATTGTGTGGTCACCTCAAGATGGATGTTGCAGGTAACCGATTTCGGTTTACATGATCTAAGACACTGTGCTGAAAGCGAATCAATAGGAGAACATCAACATTATAGAAGTAAGTTTAGTTGGGAAAGTTGAGAATCTGGAATTTTGTTAACGTCTTTTTTATTTTTTATTCTCCAGATCAATTTTGGAAAGCTCCGGAAATTTTAAGAAGTCCCCATGTCTATGGTACCCAAAAGGGGGATGTTTATGCCTTTGCCATTATTATGTATGAAATATTTAGCCGTAAGGGCCCCTTTGGCCAGACTTTATTTGAACCCAAGGAAATTGTTGATTTGGTTAGAAAGAAACCTATTAAGGGAGATGTGCCTTTTCGTCCAGAATTAGAGTGTATTATTGAAGGTGAACTATGTCCAGATTATGTTTTAAGTTGTATAACGGATTGTTGGCATGAAGATCCTGATGTTAGACCAGATTTTCCAACTATACGGTAAGTTTGAGTCACATTTTTTTTTACATAATTAACAAGGATTGATAAAAAGTTTTGTTTTTTGTAAAATTAATTGTGATTACGCCTTTTTTAATTTTAAAAAACTAGAGTTTTTAAATGAATTTGAGTTTTTCCATTTAAAATTAAAAAAATTTCATATGAAATTAAAAATTTCTATTTGAAATTGCTAAAATCCTAAGTGAAATTCAAATTTTTCATTTAAAATTGGAAAGTTTTCAAATGAAAATAAGATGTTTTATTTGAAATTGAGAAAATTCTAAATGAACTTGAGATTTTCATTTGGAATTGGGAAAATTCTAAAAAAAAAAATGAGATTTTTTAATGGTATTTAAGAAAATTACAATTGAAATTGATACTTTCTATATATAAAAATATATAAAATTCTGTCATAAGTAAAAAAAATGCGATTTTTGAGTTAAGATTTATTAGATATATCATGATGTATATTGTGGAAAAATTTCATATAAATATTATGTATACTTTTCGAGATAGAGGATAATATATTTTATTTTTTCTTTAAAGTCGGTGAAAAGAGTATATACTTCATAGAGAAACTGTGCTACTCATGGGTATCTCGATAATTAGCACATTTATACAAAACGTGACCAAATTATTAGAGAAAGGGTCAAGCGAGACAGATATGGATTGAAAACTTTAAACTCGTTTTCTGCAAAATCGTGTTTTTTGAGTTATGACAGTCTTGCAGTAAATGAGCGATATGAGAATGGAAAAATTTCAACTGACACTGAGAAAAAAATGATATTAATAGAAATATTAATATTAAAACGTTATATTTTGAAAAGAACTGGATCGATTTTCGAAAAAAAACTTTTTTTTAGAGATCTAATCTTTATTTCCTGAGATAGTGGTATAAAAACTTGGACTATAGAAAAGATAAATAAGATTTTTAAATTTATTTGAAACGAAAAAGTTCAAGATATTTAAATAAAAAAATTTTTTTTATTTGGTATTACTTTCTGATTATAGTTTTTTCATAATTCCGTTTTTTTTTTTGAATTTTTCAAACTTGTTTCTAATTTTAATTTCTTCATATTTTTCATCCTTAATTTTTTCTATTTCATAAAGATTTTTTCAAATAAAAGTAGAAAGCTTAGTTTATTTGGAATTTTCTCAATTTCATTTAAAATTTTCTAAATTTCAAATAAAAAAATTCAATTTCATTTGGAATTTTTTTTTCTCAATTACGTATGGAATTGTCTCTATTACAAATTAAAACTCTTTTGTTTTTATTTGGATTTTATCCCCAATTTCAAATAAAAAATATCAATATGATTTGGAATTTCTCAATTTCAATTTAAAAGTTCTTAATTTTATTTGAAAATGGTGTAGAATTAGGCGTATAAAATAACCATAGACTGAAATGTGTTCAAAAAAACAACAACGTATGATTGAAGCAGGAATTTCACAGTAAAAAGTTTCGAATCCCTCAAAAAAGTTTCCAATCCTTTATTTAAAAAGTTTCAAACCCATTACTTGACAATATTATATCTGCTGATAATAATTCATGCATAAAAATTTGTTAATTTTACGAAAATGTTTGTTGTTTTGACAATAATTTTGTATTTTTATTCATGGATTATAATTCTCTACAAAGAATTTTAGTAAACAATAATATCTACTATAAAACCAACCAACAGTAGTAAGCATAATTCAGACTATATAAAACCCCACAATTGATTTAGAATAGAAACACTAGCATTTGTATTATTAAAACTAATTCCATGATAAGTTTTTAATAATATTTCAATTTTGCAGTTCCCGTCTGAAGAAAATGCGAGGTGGTAAAACGAAAAACATTATGGATCAAATGATGGAGATGATGGAAAAATATGCCAATAATTTAGAAGATATTGTCACCGAACGTACTCGTTTATTGTGTGAAGAAAAACGTAAAACGGAAGATTTACTCCATCGTATGTTACCACAGTCTGTAGCAGAAAAATTAACAATGGGTTTGGGTGTCGAACCTGTTTCCTATGATTTGGTAAGTACAGTTTTATTAAAGAGTAAACATTCTAATACGATTAAAATTAATGTAATTCGCGATTGTACAATAGTTTAAATTTTTTAAGGATTTGCCATACCTGGGCCATCAACATTTACGACAGATATGACCGCAAACATTTTGTTTAATCCTATCTTTTCTTTAACCGTCCATGAAGACCAATTCACAACACCTTGTGTTGGGCTCTTGTTAGATTTTTTCTAAGGTTGACATTCTTTAAAAAAAAACTCAGGACCTGTGAAATTAACAATGTTTTGAAATCTAGTAAACGAGTTTTTTTTTTGTTCTGAGAGTTTTTTAAACGAATAGTTTATCAATTTTACTTTCAAAAATTAAAAAAAAAAATAAAAAAAAAGTTTATTATTCGATCTTTTATCATAAATTATGACGTGAGTAGGATTATTCGAGTTCAAGATCATTAGTTTTTTGTTAGCGCATTATTGACCCAGTGTTCCATTTTCGTTCCAGTACTTTTAAACGGTTGTATTTGTTTTTTTCTTATTGGATAAATATAATTAAGTGATTTAAAAGCCATAAATGAAATCGTGAATATTTTTTTTTTTTTAATTTTGAAAAATAGTTATTCAGAGTTTCAAAATAATTATTTAAAAAAATCAATATTTGACCATTTTTGATGGGACATTTTTTAAAAATTAGTATAAAATATAAAAAAGGCCTAATCTTTTATATTTTTGATTATGTTGATGAGAAAATATGAAAATGTATTTCTCTGCTAAAAACTAATTCATTAATTGTATATAACTTTTTAAAATCTGACCGATGGGACCATGAATTTTTTAAATTCACGAAGTCTAAACTATTCCATAATTTATTTAATAGCTGGTTTTTATTAAAATACTACTGCATTTAATTATAATGCCATCGTTTCCAATAGACAATTTTAAAAAAGATCAAAACCACTATATTTTCCCAAAAAAAAAAAAAAAAATAAGAATCGGTTAACCTAAAAAAATATATTTTTTTTCATATATTTTTGTATAAAGATTTTTGTTAAAAAAAAATTAAATTTTTTAAAATATCTTCAGCCATTTAAGATTTATATTCTGTTAAAGTTTTAACTTTGGTTGCTATATTTCCACTACAGAGAGCTTTAAGGCAAAAATTAAAAAAAGAATTAAATGAACCATTGTTCTATATTTATATTTGAAACGTATGGTTGAAAATGTTCCAGCGTATCTGTGAAGTGTCTTAAATGAGATAACAAAAAATAGTGCTATGTTCTCGGAGAAAGTTCGATGACGCGAACTGAAACATATTCGGACCTGTCAGTAGATAAAATCTGCATTGCATTAGCAGACAAGGAAAAGTTTATCTAAAAAAAAATCTTATATCTGATTGTAGTTTTAAAAGGAAAACTTAGAATCTAAACTTTTAATAGAAAGACTATTTTTTCTAGTTTAGAAAAATAAAATTTTGTATAATTAGTCAATAATTTGTCCATTATAATGACGTCCAAAGTGGAGATAGTTTTTAGGCACATCTAAACATTAGAATCTTTAATTCAATAGGTCTGTTCGACGTCGATACCGCAAAAGCCCAATTTCCCCAAAACAGAAACCATTTTCACACAATTTTGATTTAGTATTGGCTCCCATATTAAATCTCTTTTATTTTTATTATTTATTTTCTGTTAGGTAACCATCTACTTTAGTGACATTGTGGGCTTTACGGCCATGTCAGCTGAAAGTACACCTCTACAAGTGGTTAACTTTCTTAATGATCTCTACACGGTATTTGATCGCATCATACGTGGTTATGATGTCTACAAAGTAGAAACTATAGGTGATGCATATATGGTGGTATCTGGATTACCAATTCAAAATGGCGATAGACATGCTGGCGAAATAGCTTCCATGTCGTTGGAGTTGCTACAGGCTGTGAAACAACATCGTATAGCCCATAGGCCAAATGAGACCTTAAAATTACGCATAGGCATGCATACTGGTCCCGTAGTGGCGGGCGTAGTAGGTCTTACTATGCCGCGGTATTGTCTATTTGGTGACACTGTTAATACAGCTTCACGTATGGAATCTAATGGTGAAGCTCTCAAGATACATATTTCTAGTAAATGCAAGGATGCCTTAGATAAACTGGAGGGTTATATTACAGAGAAACGCGGTCTGGTTAATATGAAGGGCAAAGGTGATGTGGTCACCTATTGGCTGGTAGGAGCTACCGAAAAAGCCATACAAAAGAAAGAAATTGATGTTACCGATTTACCACCTCCCCTATTCTGCCGTCCACGTAAAAGTCCGAAATTAAATTCGGATTCTCGGCAACCTAGCATTGTGGGTATGCATTATGCTGGCTATGGCTCCAGACGTCAGTCCAGTGTTCCACGAACCGATTTAGAATCTAATTATAGTTTACAAGGTTCTACTTACCAAGTCCAGCGTGAGTCGCCTCGATTGTCCATGAAAAGGTATGAACGACCATCCGCCAATGGCGTGGGGAACTGTCAAGATAATAGTATACCTGAATATATGAGTTACTGTGGCACTGGTGGAGGTGGAAGTGGCGGCGTTGCTGCTGGTGGTGGTGTAGGAAGTGGTAACTCCGATAATATGCCGGAGACTTGTCATGCATCGCATATTACTCTGGAGCATTCCGTAACAAACTGTGATAATAATGGTGTGAGTGTCAATGGAGGCATAGATTTGCCCTTTGGTACAACGCGCCTTGCTGCTAGTCCCTCGCACAAACCTTTGGCCATGGTGCGTCCGCATCGTATTGTCAACTCTCCCAATTTTACTCAGGATATGTATGGAAGTGGTATTATACATGGTAGTGCTGTGATTGCTCATCATAATTTACGTGAAGCCATTTCCTTGGATCCCATACCATTTCAATTACGTAAACGTCACGAGCCAAAGATACTGCCACCATCCAAGTTAAGTAAAAATAATTCAAGATCTTTGGATACCGGTGTCTCTTTGATAACGGATAATCCCAACGGTGACGATGATGATGATGAGATCGAAGTAGCACACGCGCAAGAGCAAGAGCAAAGATACAACGAAGCTACAACGGCAACGAATAATGTAACTGCTTTAGAAGAATATGAAGGTGATGATGTGGGTTTACTTATGCTAAGGGATAATGGGGATTTAAATATACGCCATTCAGCTACTATTGTGCCTGTAGGTTCGACACTTCTCAATAGAAGACGTAGTGGTGGTGGCTATTCTATAGGAGGCATCAGTACCGGCACAGGAGTATCCATGTTGCCCTACAAACATTTAAATAACAACTGTAATGGTGGCATGACCATTGATGAAGATGCCCAATCCCCATTGCTACAACGTCAGACCTCACTGACTACACCCACTAGTATAGAAAAAGCCAAACGATGGCATTCCTTAGAAACTATAGAACATCATACGGGCAATAGCGTTAGTTATGCAGCCGACATTGATGGCCGTCAAGCCGCTAGTGGTAGCTCCAACAAGGGTGCAGCTGGAAAAAAAACTTCACGCAATTCTTCGGCCAACGAAGCTGGTAATTCCTCGTCGTCAATTTTAGATCGTTTGGTTAGCATATTTCATGGGAATGGTAAAAAGACCAGTGAGGCTTCCCTAAGACGAGTAGGTATATTGCCGAGTGGTGTTAGAGGGGTGCCCGGTTTCAGTGATATCAGCAGTTCATCCAGAGATCGGGAGAGCATAGTTTGAGGCGCCCTTATCCTTGGCGTTGCTTACAATTATGTTTATATAGTTAGGATTATCATGTTTTTTTTTATTTAATTTGAATTTTTTTTTTTTTTCATTTTGTAGAATTGTGTCTAGTCACAGTCTCTAGACTAGTTTATTGTTTTATTATTATATAGTAATTATTTATATGTTAACTTTCTTCTCATCCCCCCGTACTAACTAATTTTAAACACAGATCATTTTTATGCTTAATTAGTTGCAAGTTTTTGATTTAAGTAATAAACTGTAAAGTATTTGCACTTAATGAAATATATAAAAAAATATGAAAATAGTTTTTATTATAAACACTAGTATCTACCAAGGTTGCTATTTTTTTTTTTTGCTATTTTCCGACTAGATCTAATTAAAAGAAAATCTCTAGATTACATCTAGCCAACAGATTTAGGGTAGCGAAAAAATTTCCCCATATAAAATATATACAGTAGCCCAGGGAATTTTAGTATATATCTAAACGCGAATAGAAAAATATTAATCAAAAATTTTGCCAAAATTATTAAAAACTAGTTCAAAATGGCATTGCAGGAAAAACTAATAAAATTTGTTGATTTTTTTTTTTTTTGCTAAATATTAATAAGATAAGAATAGCAAAAATAAACCTGTTGAATATACACAATATTAGTTATATTTGAGCTGAATTTTAGTTAATAAATCAGCAAAATATTTGCTTAATATTAGTAGACAAAAAAAAATTACAAAAATGTGAAATTTGTAAAGTTGTTTTTATTGATTTTTTAGCAGAGTAAATTTCTATTTTCAATTAACTATTAAGCTTGAATATAACTAAAATTTTGTAAATTTAACAATTATTTTTGCTGTTCTTATCTTACTAATATTTAGCAAATTTTAGCAGTTTTTTGACGAACATATTTTTTAGTATTTTTTTCTGCCATTTTTACGGTTTATTTCTATGAGTGTAGTTGTTTTAAAAAGTTCACATTAAAGACAAATTTACATAGTAAATTTATGTCCTAATTTTGTTAAACACCTGCGTTCATCATCAATAAGGTGAGAAATTAGGTTGTTATTTTTTTTTTTTTTTGTTAATTGCGGGTAATATCACGCTTAATAAAAAAAATTAAAACGGAATATAACTGGGAATAAAGAAGCTGCATTTAAGAACAACCCAGGTAGAAAAATACAATCTTTAAAACGTTTTAAAAGCATTTTTCATGATGGTACAAGCGTTTTCAGAACATACCAAATTACAAATTTAAACCGTTTTGAGAATGTGCAAAATGATAACCCAAATTTACGGTCTGAGGATGGTATTTTATAACGTTCTCAAAACATTGCAAAACAAAATTTTTGAAATGCTTTTTCAATCGTTAAATAAGTATTTGCAGAACATTTTGGCTTACAGTTATTAAGCGTTATGAAAACGACCCAAATGATAACCGCTTTGAGGGTTGTAATTTTGAACATTGTCAAAACGCTCGAAAGACAAATTTGATTGAAAATAGATTGTTTTGAGCAGTTTCTGTACTTAGCAGTCGCCAACCAGCGGCTTGTCTGTGTAAAAATTTTGGATGGTGTTTCAGTTTCAAACTGATGTAATAAAAAATCTGTAGAAAATAAATGTTGTAAAAAAATACTTTTTTCACAAGTTATGTACTTATTACCCTTTAATTCTTCATATACTTGGGTTGAACTGAAATTTTCTTTGCCTACACCCTTATTTGGCTTTCCGCATCCACTAAACTGTTGTTGCAACTCGTTTGACATTATAACAGAGAGAACAGCTGCAATCGCAAAAAAAAAGTATTTCTAAAGTACTATTGGCAAATGTTAGAAAAACGCTTTAACGCAATGGTTTTATTTTATAAACCGTTGTAAATTTTGTACGATAAGAACTTCTAAAGTACTTTTTACAAACGTTGGAAAAACGCTTTGAACCAATGTTTTTACAGTGTTTTTATTTCACAAATATTTGTAAGTTTTGTATAAAAAGTATTCCTAAAATACTTTGTCCGAACGTTCGAATAGCAATCCAAAATAATGTTTTTTAAATGCTTTTTTTTCGTATTATTTGCAATTATCGCTTTGAAAACGCTTTTATTTTAGTACCATCAAAAACAAACGTTTTGAAAACTCTTCGTTTTTTGTACCATCCCAAATTTCTACCTGGGAACTTTCAACATCCTTAATATTTGGTGAGTACTCTCAATATGTATGAAAAGCTTGTTTTTAAAAACGTATTTTTATAGTCGTATTTTGTTTTTTCAAATAATCAGATCATATAACATATGAATATTAGCTTTGTTAAAAGATTTTCAAAAATGGACATGGACTTTGGACTTTTCTTAAAAAAAAACTGTTGTTTTTCCAAGTTTTTACTTTTGCTTTTTTTACAATGTTTTTTTTTTTTGTCTTTTTTGGTAATTAATAAAATAAATAAATAATTACCGGTAAAATAATTAAAAATGTAGTTCTTTTTTACTGTTGAAAAACAACTAACAATTGTAGTAAAAATAACTAATACTGTCATAAAAATAACTGACAGTTTTTTACTGCAGTAATTTTAAATCAACTGAAAATTTTTTTAAAAACATGCTTTTTAACAGTTTTTTTTTTGTGTTTAAAAATATAATAATGTTTAAAAAAATTCTTTCAATTACAATAACTAATTCTATTTTTCAAATAAATTGTAATTTTGTATTTTTTAAATAACTAGCCAAAATTTACTGTTTACTACAAAAATGCTGTTTTTGTAGTTGTTTATTAAAATACTAAAATAACTGCTTCAAACAACTGTTAAAAAGATATAGTTGTTTTCTTCGTTTGTATTATTTTTAAAATTACTGTCATATATTATTTCATAGAAAACCAACAGAAATGGCAGTAAAAAACAACTACTGATTTTTCAAATAAATTGTAATTTTGTATTTTTTAAATAACTAACAAAAAGTTACTGTTTACTACAAAAATGCTGTTTTGGTAGTTGTTTATTAAAATACTAAAATAACTGCTTCAAACAACTGTTAAAAAGAAATAGTTGTTTTTTTCGTTTCTTTTTTTTTAAATAGCTGTCATATATTATTTCATAGAAAACCAACTGAAATGGCAGTAAAAAACAGCTGCTGATTACTACACAAACAACTGTCATGTTCATATTTTGCTTGTGAGATGTTAATTTTTTTTTCACTCTTTATTTTTGAGGAACAATTTTAATGATTATACTATATTTTTATACTTCAGAAACTGACTGGCTTTTATATTATTGAAGGCTATAAATTTAAAATTCTGAAAATTAAAAAAATCTCTAAAATTGAGAAAAAAAACCAAACAAAATTTACATAAAACAATTCTAATCACGTACATATTTAAATTTTGAACGGTGTGTACCACTTGGCTTATATTTCTCTTAAGACTTTAACTTTATCGACATTTAGGGCCCAACGAGTATTTATAGGGGAAAAATAGAGACCTTTCTTGTGAGTGTTAAAATCTAAAGTTTTCGTTTATGTGTAAGAATTGTGTATCTATCCATTTTATTGTTTTCTAGTTTTAATAAATTAAAAAAAAAAAAAATATTTTAATTATAAGAACTTATCAGCATAAATTTTGATGATTTATTTAGCTAAAAGTTAAACATTACAAACAAATTATATGAAAAACTTTAAACTAAACAATTAAATAACAATTGTTGTTTGTGTTTTAGTGTAAGTTATTGTAATTTAAAATTCTGTATATGTATGTTATATATAAATATTAAACTAATAGTAATACAAAAAAAAAACACTAAATTTATATTGCAATGTTTTAACAAATGTTCATCAACTATTTGCTTAGAATCTTTGTTATATGTATGTAGTAGTGTTTTTTTGTTAATGTATGTGAGTGTGTGTTTATGTTGTAAAGTTTTGTAACAAACACCCCATATATAAAAAAAAAAAATAGTATGAACATTTAAATATTTTAGTTATTTTTGTAATTATTCTCAAATGATTTGCCATATTAAAAAAAAATATGAATATCTTAAAATTTCAATAAATTAAATACATTTAAAAACAAATGGTAGACATTTATTTTTTTATATACGATTTAAAATTGTTTTAAGGGAGGTTACCTCAATTACATGTTTAAGATATGCGATAGAACATTAAAAGTTTTTAGTTATCTTTAACCGATCTGGCATAGATGAATTGACAAGTTTTTAGTTGAAGAGCATTTCAATTTTGTTTCAATGATTAATTTTTCAATAGTTTCCGATTTTGATAAAATCGTGTTTTTATTTTATAAACTCGGGCAACCCTGAAGCTTTGAAATATTGAATATCGATAACTTTTGTTGTGTGAAAGACATTTTTTTTGCGTAGGAAGAGTGAAAGTTTTGGGGTTTTGAGATTTTATAAAAAATAATTATTTTAAAATATTTTTGAAAAATTCCCTACAATTTTTTAATATATTTTGCATGCAAATAACCTAACATGTGTTCTAAACACCCTGAAAATATCAAAGTGGAATGAATCTCTACTACTTTTGGAGATATGTAAAAAAAAGGTGTGTTGCCAGAGTTTAAAGAATTTTGCAAAAAAGTTTAAAAAAAGACTTTTCCGGATATTACAACATTTTTTCAGATATTTCAAAAATTAGTAGATTGTTCTATTTGTATAAAAAATATTTAAAAAGTTTTTTTTTTTAAAAAATAATTTTGAATATCTTTTTATTTCTTTTTTTTAAAAAAAAATTTTAACTTTTTTTTAATATCTGAACTAAAAAACTTGGCTAAACTGCAATTTATGGGACGTTCTCCTAAAAAAAGTAGGTGGTCCCCCAGAATTAAAAACGAAATGTTTTTTTATTTTCGGTTAAGCGGGCCGGTACGCGTAGTAACATACAAGTCTGGGTATTCTAATGAAAGGAAACTTCCTCAGGATTTCAAAAATTGTATTATTTTTATGATCTATAATACGAAGCGCCCTCTGCACCCATTTACAATTTTTTCCTGCAGCGCTATTTTCGAAAACGCTTACAAATGCATCGAAATTACAACAAAATACTTTTGTTAAAATCGCAAAATGAAAAGATTTTACTCAGCGAAGACGCTAAACTGCCTATCACATAGGAGAAAACTTCTAAGCCCGGCTGAAGGAAGGTCACAGAGAAAAACCCCTAAGCCCGGCCGATGGCCAGTCACACAGAAAAACTTTCCTCAGCGAAGCCGGGCTTTGGAGAGTATCAAAAAATTAGTCGTTGAAATAAAAGGGAAATGATCTGAAGTAAAACTCGGTGTAGGGAGAAATCATTTTAGAAAATCTATCATTAGTTTGTAAGTAGTTTCAAAAGTGTGTGAAGCTTTTCACAGCTTTGGTTTACTAGTGGCCTTTAGCAATGATTGTAAACGGCTATTCCTCAGTTATATTGGTTTTGGTTATTACCGGCAAATAAACATTTATGGCTTGTGGTGGGTGGGTGACCTTGTTTTGTATCCTCGAAAGAATGAACTATATAACTTTTTAATTTGCATTAAATTTAATATTTATTTAATATATACTTTATTATTGTTTTTACACATTTACATTGCAAGGCAAATTTAAATTAAATATACAACAATAAATTTCTTTACAATTGAACTTTGGCTTTCTCTCTTGTGAAGCTAAAAAAGTATTCTTCATTTTACAAAATAATAAGGTTAATATCAAACCTTAAAGCTAGCATATAATATTACAAAATCATCTTAAATATCAAAGGCATACGAAAACAAAAATTACATTAAACAAAAACTGTAACTAGATAACAACACAGTAAAAATTATAAACTAAATCTTTAGTATTCATTTAATAATACTTGTCAAACTGGTGTATCCAGTGGGACCAGAAGCGCTAGATGAGTTTGAATTACGACAGCAAACACAACAGCATGCCTTGCGTATAACATCTAAGAAACTACTCTGATCAAAATCATCCATATTGTTCATAAATACACCAGAGGTAAGATCTTCTTCGGTGCGAGTACCCACAAATTCTTTTAGATCGGATATAGGAAAACCATCACGATAATAACGTTTAATGGTATCATAGGCATCCATTATAACCGAAATGAATAGTGATAAAACTACATAGATATATAGCGAGATAAATGAGTATAGATAAATCTGACAGAACCACCATAACCAATTGGCCTTTGAGGATAGCGTAGCAAAGGTGGCAAACATATCATCACCATTAATCAATGAGAATAGACATTCTGAGGTAGTAGCCAAAGAACGGAATTTCATATGATATGGTCCCAATATCAACCAACCGCAAAAGGCAAAACCAGCATAGATAAGTAGGGCTGCCACCAGAAAACGGAATATCTTAGGTGCCGCTTTCTTTAAAGTCAGAATTACTACATTATAGGTTTTAAAAAAGCCCAAATAACGTAAAACTCCAAACCATACTAATAAGTTGCCAATACCCAGGAATAAGGAACACGTATCCCATTGATCGACTACTAAAAATTTACGTTCGATTTGTTCTTTTAAAGCAGAACCCAATATTAACAAAACATCATTAAACAATATCATAATGTACCTAAAATGAAACGTTGACTATTAATTAAGAAACAATTATTTAAGGAAATATTTTAATAAACTTACCAAAAATTAACAAATTCTAATTTTCCATCAAAACTTAATTCCTTGTTAAAGTGACAACGGAAAAAGTTGACAGTCTGACATCTTAACAAATAGGCTCTATACAAAGCTCTGGCACATAAAGCAAATGATAGCATACACACCAGCAATACAAATATATTTAGTATTGATCTTAATATGGCATCAAATTCAGCATCTGATATAAAATCTACATCGCCCTTACAGTGTAAACGTGTAGCATCGGCATCCAATGACAATAGCATTTGTCCATCATGATCTCGATTATCAAAAAATATTGTTATATCAAATTTAAAACAATCTGGTGCGGAAAGAGGACCTCCATAGGCTTTGAAATTTACCGTCTTAATAGCAAATACCAAAGAGGCTTTAACTAGTGAAGAAAAGCTAACTTCTACACCTCTTTCTAACAGATATTGTTTCACGCCTATAACGGTAACATTAGCCGATAATGTTTCGCATAGTAGTTCAATTTCTGGATTAAATATATACGATTCGTTAAAACCAAATATGGTACCCTCTCGATAATTGTATAAACACAATTTCATAGGAGCCATACTATTATCTTGCGTAGGATAATCATAGGGTCCTATGGAACGATTTACAGCCGCATAACCCTTAATAGCATAGTCTATAGTATCAAAAAATTCGGTCTTTTCATAGAGAGCAAAGGGTCCCACCGATGGTGGATACGATTCAACTTCACGTGATGAATCCCAACCACGTAAAAATAAATGAGAAAAAGCAATACGATTGTCCCAGGTATAATTGATGTGATTGTAACGTGAATGGGCAAATAGACACAGTTGCATAGTAACTAAAACTATTTTAACAATCTGAAATTAAATTTAAACAAAAATATACATGAGGTTATTTTTTTTTTTAGATATAAACAAGTTTTCACTTTAAAAATTAA
>JAEKOY010000563.1:0-25000 GCA_021234595.1 Delia radicum | reverse complement strand
TCCATCCACCTCAATTCGACACCGAGCTCAGCAAATTGGTGTCTCCAAATCCACTTTGCAGCGAATTTTGACGAAAGATTTGCATCTTCATGCATACAAAGTTCAATTGACTCAGGAACTGAAGCCAGCTGACCATGGACAGCGAAGGGAGTTCGTTAATTGGGTATTGGAGAGACAACATGAAAATGCTGATTTTGCCGATAAAATCATCTTCAGTGACGAGGCCCGCCTAGATCGTGCGATTTAACACCATTAGATTTTTTTCTTTGGGGTTTTTTGAAGTCGATGGTTTACGCGAATAAGCCGACGACGACTCAAGCCTTAAAAGAGGAAATTGGACGCTGCATTAATGAAATACCGCAGCATTCATGCAAAACGGTCATTGAAAATTTCATTAAAAGATCGCGTGCATGCCAGCAAAGCCGCGGCGGCCATCTGCACGATATATTGTTCCATACATAACCTCATTCTGTCTACTTTACGATATAATAAAGTTTCACGATTTTTTTAAATATCTGTGTTTTATTTAAAATTTAAAAATTGCGCTCTTCTTGGGACACCCTTTATATAGCCAAGTGTGGTACTATATTTGTGTGGATATAATTATGTATAACTTTCAGTTTTTTAACAAGTCCTATAAGGAAATAAGAATAAGTATGTTCCCATACAAATTTATATGTAGCATATGTAGTTAGATATGCTCGAAAGTTTTTAACACAGTATCATATATAACTACAAATAGTTTTATAGAAAATCATATAAAATTTTATATAGCACAATGTTTAGAATATGTTCTAAGTTGATTTATTATAATTAAGTATAGATACGTGTAAAAAAAAAAACTTTTAAGTTCATTTATATATAATTCAGTATAGCCTAATGTAAAACAAAAATTCTAAGTTCATTTACATATATATAATTAAGTATTGACCCATGTAAACATGATTACAAGGACTTACGTTTTTATTTAAAATTTGAACTTAATGCTTTTTTACCTTTTTTTATTCCCTAAAAACATAATCGCGCAATTTTTAGTTTTAATCAATACTAAATTTAGGTTTTTGTATGTGGTATAAAAATAAAGTTCTAATGAATTTAAATCAATACATATCCATATAAAGCATATAATTATATATGATACATTGTATATAAAACTATAAAATTATGTCTTTCTACATCACATTAGATATGATTATATAGGGTCAAAATCCGTATAAAATTGTATATAATTTCATTGACATATATCATATAAGATCTAATTTGATCCATCATTTTTCGGATCCTAATATACCTCATGAGATCCCATAGGATCTCATCTGATATAATTTGATCCGAAAACTGGGTATATCGTATTTGATCAAGTTGTATATAATTTGATCAAATTAAACATAACTGCACAAAATTCTTTGAAAATCCGCACTACTATTTTTGTTTCACATTCCAAATAATAATGAAAATTTAAATATAAATCAATGGATTGGAAAATTAGCAGTGATTTCAATTTGACTAATATGTGATGCCATAATATGCAATTATATGTAAAAGTGATCGAAATATTTTCTTGTTGCTACCATATACAGTAGTGGTCAAAACATTTGGAACTGAGATCGCATTTGTTGTTTTCATTGATATATTTTCTTCAAATCACACTCAGTTACTAAAATTTATTTTTTTACATATTCTTCATACATTGTTTTACGTTAAACAAATAAAAAAAATTAATTCCGTTAAATTAAAACAACAAAAAAATTAATAATAATAGATGTATTCAAAATGCAGGTGTTCAAAACATTTGCAACTCTCATTATTCGTACTCTTAACGAAACAATTTATACTAACAAATGCTAGGATATAACGGTAATCGCATTCCTTTTTAATATGAGATTCAGGCCGTTACATTTTTTAAACAAATTTATTATAATTATTGTTCTTTAATAGTTGTAATAAGATGTTGGAAGCCTAAACATCGTAAGAATATTTTTTGTAAAAAATGGCAGGAAATAAATACAATTCTGATTTTAAATCAAAAGTTTTAAATGATTTTCAAAATGGACTTTCCCAAAAAGAAATTTCTATAAAGTACTCCGTTCCAAAATCAACGATTTGCCGCATTGTTAATAGTGGTAACATCCACACAACTCATAAAGGTGGAAGACCCCGTATTACAACTGTAAGAGAAGATCGGAAAATCAAGAATTTTTTTACGAAATATCCCAAAGCAGTTCCCAGTCTTCCCACCATTGAAAGAAGAGCCCGAGAATATGGTCTTAGAAGTTATAGATGTACAAAAAACCGTTTGTGTCGGAAAAAAACCGAAAAGCTCGGCTTGACTTTGCACGTACATATTTGAAATGGACTCAACAGCAATGGATGTATTGTGGTCAGATAAGTCTAAATTTAACCTCCGGGGTTCAGATGGAAGAGCCAATGTTCGAAAACCACGAGGCGAAAAGTTTAATCCCAGATACACAACCGCCACAGTGAAGCACGGAGGTGGAAACATTATGGTGTGGGGGTGTTTTTCAGGAAATGGGATTGGACCAATTCACAGAATTACTAGCACAATGACGGCCACAATCTATAGAGATCTTTTGAGTTCAGTTATGCTTCCGTATGCTGAATGGGAAATGCCACTCACATGGATCTTCCAGCACGACAACGACCCAAAACACACGGCAGTGGTTGTAAAAGTTTGGCTGCAGGAAAATGAAATTAATATCATGTCATGGCCGGCTCAATCTCCCGATCTCAACCCGATTGAGAACATGTGGATGATTGTAAAACGGAATATCGGCAAAAAAAAAGTATTCCGAAATGGTGAACTTTTCGTCGAGTTGGAGAAGCAGTGGATTGAAATTTCTGGCGATTATATTAAAAAGCTCATTGCCTCAATGCCTAAGAGGTGTTCAGAAGTTATAAAAATAATGGCTACGCCACAAAATACTGAGCTTTAAAACCATTGTTTGTATTTCCTGTTAATTACTTTAAGAGTTGCAAATGTTTTGAACACTGCACTATCGACTTATTTTGTTAAAATTACTTTTTTTATTTTCGATAAGTTATGAATAATTTTTTTGTATTTGTAAAATAATACGCTATAACTGAATTTAATAAAAAAAAAACAAAAACTTATACCACAAATCTTTTTGATCAAAAAAATTATAATTACCTAAACCATGATTTCAGTTGCAAATGTTTTGAACACCACTGTATGTAATTATCAAAGAAGACATATTAGCTTTTTTTATGTTTTTTTTTTTTTTTTATTTGGAATTTCCGATTTTGAGCATTAAAATAGGTATTTCTTAAGATTTTTGGGCTTTTCATTGTTTTTTTTTAAGATATTCTGATTCAAAGTTCTTTTTGTAGTCATGAAATATTATTTATTTTATTAACTTTGAACTTTTGCTTTTAAGTGTATCTTTTTACCTTCTTTACATTTTTTTTCTTGCTTTAAATGCATTGAATTTAGCTTTCTTATCTTTTCTGATAATTATATATAAAAGTGATAGAATTTGTTTACCTGCGTATAGTTTTATTGTATCATATATACTTATATATATTTACACATTTAAGTATATATGATCTGATGAGATAAAAATATCAACTTATATATAACATTATTAAACATTTTCATAAAAATAAATACGAGATGTAAATGTCTATATTTACATATGACCACATATGTAATTATATATAAGTATATCGAGTTATATCAAGCTATATATGACTATATATTAACTTTTTCATCGGATACACTTACAAATTTATTTAGACCGGCTTAAAATTTGTTCATATTTTCCTGGTTTTTTCACATTAACTTTAACGCTGACCTGATAATACTAGATATCAAGGATGGATACCGTAACCGCTAACAAAAACGTATAGAAACATTTAACCGTTAATTTTACACATTAACCGTAACTGATATTTTTAAATTTTTTTTTAAAGTTTTTTCGGTAATGCGACCAATCCGAATTTTGTTTCCAAATTTTTCCAACACATCTGATTTTTACGGAAATTGAGGTCAAAGTTAAAAAAAAAAAATAAAATCAGTACATCTGCGGTTTAAAGAATTATGTCTAAAAACATCATCATTACTATTTCAATGTGAAATCGCTAAATGGATCGTGTGAACTTTGTATTCTCTACAACATTTCTTTCTCTAAAAATCGCTGAAAGAATTCAAGAATTATGGAGTCAAATATCGTATATCTAGATTAGCTTTTATCATAACAATTATTATTTGAAAGTGCTAAATAGATCGGATTTTATTTGAGGTGAGAACGATAACACTACTCGACATCCAATAAAACTCCATTTGAAACACATTTTTTTTAATAAATCTGGCTATCAATTATGTATCTTCTTTACGACAATGAAATTATACCCTAATCATTCTTGTTTTAACAGCGTAAATGTAAAAATTTTTGTTGTATCAGAAAAAAAAAAATTTTTCTTTAATTTGAGTATAATCATGTCTGCTCGGCGATTTTATCAGTATATCGCACTGGTATTGCAAGGAAGTTGAAAATTGTCCTTTTTTAGTTTTATCCTTATAAACTTTATGCATGTTAAACAATTTTTAAATTTTATTATTTTTTCGTAAAATAGAAATTCCAATGAAAACATTTTTATATTAAAATTGCACATTCATTGAAAATGTCCTGAAATGTTTAGAAAAGAACTGCAAATTTTAAATAATTTTCCATATGCTTCAAATACAAAAAAAAATCTCTCCATATAAAAATATATGAAGAGACCTGTCTGTGTTTGTAATGCATATTTTCTATTAGATTTAGGTACGCTGTATCCCAATTTGCCAAAAAAAAATTTTTGTTTTCATTTGTAGTTTTTAAAATATAGCGGTTCATATTTACGTAACATACTTAAATTTTTTTTTTATATAGAAATGTTCTTCTTTTCTAAATATTTCAGGATATTTTCAATGGATTTTAAATATTAATACAGAAATGTGTTAAGTAGTATGCTTTGTTTACGCATAGAGATAAAATTTTAATTTCATTTAGCAAACATAAAATGTTTTAAGCAAACAAAAAACTCTTAAGAATAAAACTAAACATGTTAAAATTTCAGCTTCCTGGCAATAACGGTAAGATATCCTGAAACAAACAAACCACAACATAAGTCGTAAGGGGGGTAAGGGTAAATGAAATGATCGTTCATGAATAATATAATTTCTAATGGGATATAAAAGTTGAGGGTTTCTTTCAGTGTTCAAGAGTATAAAATGTCTACGTACATATTCAGGACAATTAGAGAGCATGACTTTATGATTGAATAATAGCAATCGAATTCGAACAAAATTATTAAAATTACATCCTAAAAAATCAGAAATATGCCTCAAAACATGATCATATGGCTTCAATTTGTAAACAAAACGTATTATTTTATTAAACAGTAAATTACATCTATTGAAGTCATCAACACTACATCCAGAAAAAACTTCAATACAGTATAATAAGTTGGACATTAATAATGAATGTAATATACGTTTTCTAATAGAAAGTGGCAAATAATGATTTAGGGAATATAATCTACGCAGGGTAAAATTTATTTTGGAACTTAACCAGGTTATATGTCGACCGAATTCTAGATTGTTATCTATTAAAACACCTAGACATCTCATAACTTCAACGAATTCAATAGGCTCGCCGTTAATCGTAATAGATACATCGACTTCAGAGTTATGTGGTTTAAAAAGCATAGCTTTTGTCTTGGTAGAGTTTATATTCAAATTGCAATTTATCATCCAGGCAGAAATATTAGATAAAAGCAAACTCATGTCATATTTGAAAACATCAATGAACTGAAGATGGCCCGAAAAAAGAAGTTGTATATCGTCCGCAAAGAAAAAAACATCACACTCAAAACCATGAAGTATGTTAAAAAAGTCGTTCATATATAACATAAATAGTAAAGGCCCTATAACTGAGCCCTGTGGCACTCCACTGGTTACATCTAAACACTCCGAATTCGAGTCATTACAATGAACAAACTAACGTCATCCAGCCAAATAAGAAAAAATTAATTTGCAAGAATTAAATTTAAAAAAATTAAGCACAATATAAGAAATATATTTTGGCGACTAAAATGCAAAAGAGCGTAACTAACAAAATTTCCAAAACCGTTTTTATTGATGACTAGGCTTTATTTGGCTAAGCTACATGTCTACACAAAATATTATATAAAGTTCAAATTATATATAAAGTTCGAATCTTAAGATTTTGTTTTCTCGCATTTTTTTGGTTGCCCTGTAATATATTGAGGGTAGGGTTATGTGATTATGAAATACTGCATCTAACTACATTTCTCAACAAAATTGTTTGGTTCTATGATTAAAACTATTAGTTTTATTAACGATATGGTTAAAATATCTGTCCTTACGCATTTTACGTCCTTTTGCATTTTAGATGACGATATGAAAATATTTTAATGATGGGGTGAATGTTGTATATATAAAAACCGCGATATTCCAAAAACTGCAAATGAGAAAAACGATGACAGATTTGGATTCAGCATACCTAAGTATATTAAAAAATATGTACTTCAAAGAGAGGTTCTGCAAAAAGTTGAAATTTGTTGAGTAGTGATATTAGCATGAACTTTGGTCCACGCCATGAATTGATGAAAACCTAAAAGTAAAGTTAAGATTTCCCTTTAATATCAAAGATTTTAACCGAAACAAATAGAAATAACAGTTTTCCTACCGGTATAATTTTTATTTTTATTTCGATTACAGTTAGGGTTTTTGAAAAATAACGGTGACGGTATTTCGATCGGTTACGGGTTTAATTCAATTCATAATTTTAGCGGTAACAGTTTTTTTTTGTAGTTACGATATTAATCCCTAAAAGGAAAATTAAATGAATAAGAGTTATAACGGTTTTCGTTTCCGTATAATTTTGTTCTTTATTTCGGTTACTTTTAAGTTTTTTTAAAAGGAACGGTTTACAATTCATATCTTTGAGCGCTAACTGCGTTCATCTTTGTTTAGTTTTAAGAATTTCCAAATACACAATTTTCAGTTGGAGGAAGGATTATGGGTTTCGTACCGGTAAAATTTTTGTTCATTATTTCGATTACAGGTTTTTAAAATTAACGGTTAAGGTATTTCAGTCGGTTACGTTTTTTTAATTTAAACCGGTATGTTAGCAGATGTAACGGGGTTTTAGGGGTTACTGTATACATCCACGTTTAAAATTTTAAAAATTTTCTTTCAAATACACATGATTCATTAAGGTCACTAACACTTTAGGATCGGGAAATGTTATAATGGCAGCGTTTCCCTGCTGATTCATATTTCGCTTTGAAAATTAATTTGCCATTTTAGCAATTTTATCTGACCCTCTCAATTGGACAATGCAATTCTTTCACATTTATTATTAAGTTAGCAGAAAATGTTTCAAATTTTCGACAATTCTATTTCAAAAATAATATCCCTGCAAAAATGGTTATCAAGTTGAAATATTACACAGGATGTAGTGGGTTCGATCCCCAGCGACGGCATAATTTTTGAAAATACTATGTAAGAGTTTGCTCTCCATCATCACAGCACAGCACCTTCCTTAGGAGATCATATCAGGGCTATTAACCAAAAAGCTTCAACAAGTTCGCCAACTCTCAAAGATTTAGCTACTCAGACACATCATCTTTCACATCAACTTTCTTCTTTCCTCTATATCCTTTCAAAAGAAACACATTCATTAATAGAAAAAATTTTCTGAGTGTTGCATTTCTTGAAAAATAAAATACATTTATTTTTAAATAAACGAGGGCCGTTGGAAAAAAAATGTGACACAAACATTGACGTGTCAAAAGTACTTAGAAGTAAAATGCTTGTCATTTTATGGAGAATATAAATTTTTCTATAAAACCTCTACTTTCTAAAACCTCTAATAGCTAAAACAAACATTTAACTAATTGTAATACATTTTTAGGGCTAAAAGTCAAAGACGTCAGTCTGATCTGCTTACATTCGACAGGACCAATTTTTGCTGGAATATTATTTTCTCAGTCCAATCTACTGAAAATCGCACATGAAGTGGGAAAAATGGGAGCTCTAGAGTGCATCTTAAGGAAAACTGGATAAAATGTTATACTATTTAAATAAATGTATTTTCTGTTTTATAAATTTTAAACATTTGGGAGGGAGTGTTACAAGTTTCAGACAAATAAATTACAAATTATATACTCAATTGGACAATAAATGTTTTACAAAATATTAATTGTACATTAAATGCACAATAAACGAAAAATATATATGTATATAAAAAGAAACACACTTTAGTCTTAAATTTAAAGAAAATTGTTCATAAATTTATAATATAATCTTTAAATAATTTGCCAAATAATGTAAAAAAAAAACATCTTAGTATAATATAGACATACGTTCAAAAACGTATAAAGTATTGGGAAAAGTTTTCTTAATGGTTTTGTTCAACTTTTCTTAAGAATAATGAGAAATATTACACAGTATTTTTAATAATTATCAAAAAAAAATATAAAAAAAAAAAAATAATGATATTTTATGCATGATAAAAATCTACACAAATATTGTAAAACGTTACACTTCTTACGGTTGTAATTAAATTGGGTTTGGTTGTTATACAAAATTAATTATAGTAATAATTAAAACGAAAATAGAAATTTTAAGATTTTCAACTTAATATCTATATATAAAGAAAATAGAATTAACCTTTTAAAGTTTGTATTCAATATATTCTTCATATACTGAAGATTTGTTGAATGTATCTTAAAATATATATATATATATATATTTAATTTTGACTTTGATAGAGACGATCTTTACTACCATCACCATAACCATTGAAACTGACTCCATTGCTATTGACAATTTAATGACAATTTTTAACAGAGACTGAATTTAGTTGTGTATGATGGTGGGTTTTCATCGTGTTATCTTAAGCTTAACTATCATTGAGGGATATTTTTATACAAGAGTGTTATTGGTAGTAGTAGCCTCGTTTGAAACATTTTCAGTTGCTGCTACAAACATTTTAATTGTATGATTTTAGTTAATGTTTAGATTTTTTCAATGTACCTTTATTTTTATTGTTACTATTTGTTGTTGCTGTAGTTTTACCATTATTTGTTGAGGCTGAGGTCATTAGTTTTTTGACTGGTGTTGGTGTTTCTTCCGAAGAGCCTGCATCCGTAATTGATTTCCTTTTAGCTGCTCTTTCACCTCGTGAAGCTTTTGATGTAGACGGTGTTGGTGTTGTCTATAAAATATTTAAAGTAAATAATTTAAGATTAGATTAGATTAATTTTATAT
Source organism: Delia radicum (assembly GCA_021234595.1). Taxonomy (NCBI): domain Eukaryota; kingdom Metazoa; phylum Arthropoda; class Insecta; order Diptera; family Anthomyiidae; genus Delia; species Delia radicum. Next base: position 15,681 of record JAEKOY010000563.1, on the reverse strand, counting down.
TGAATTGACAAACGAATTTGGTAATACTAATGAGTTGAATTAAATATTTTGTTAATAAAAAATTATAAAATTTTGGCAGTAGGAAACAAGAGAAATTAAAGCGAAAAACATATTTTAAGGTAAACAATTATTTTTGAGGTAAAAAAAAATATTACAGCGAAAAATCAGAGATGGCAGGCAATACCGCTACAATACAGTTATCGATTGAAACCCCCTTTAATCTGACTATCGTTATCTTTAAAATACCGTTCGAAATAATTAAAATACCTTTATCCGTACAACCGTTACCGATATACCTGAAATACCAATATCACTAAAATACCGTTGCCGAGTTAAGTTAACCCTTTCACTACCGACTTTTTGTTTGTGGATATATTTCTTTTTTGACTTCAGATTCTTGTTAAGCGTCTTTAAATTGAAAAGAAAAAGGTTCACATATATGCCCCCCTCCTACCCGTCAAAAAATGTGTCCGAAAATCAAATTTTTAAAACTTCTAAGCCCAGTTTTACCACTAAAACAAACGAAAAAACAAAAATGCTTTGTTTTACTTGGTTCTGGTCATTTACAAATTTAGGAGATACACCAAACGCCCATTTTTTGGGGCTAAAGGCTAATTTAAAAAAATTGGAGTTTGTTAACAATTATCGCGACTATATTGCCCAGCTGAACAGTTTATGCATATAACGATTTTTTTTATCAATGACCAATATCCTAATGAACATATTTAAACAGAAATATAAACTTTTATTGCATTCCCTGTTAAAAGTCGACAAATGTCCACATGTATCCATACAATTTTCATATGAGGAATAATATATGTTCATATGCGTGCATTAACGAAAATTGAGGTATATTTATATATATAATAATATATTTACATACATGGTCATATGCGTATATTAACGAAAATTAAGGTAATATTTATATATATAATCACATAAAAACTCTTATGAACATATATGAATCCTATATGGTGGTATATGAATCCTATATGGTGGTATATGGACATATATGACCTCGCAACACGTAATATATGAGCATGAATGAGTTCATACATGTTCACAAATTAATGCATATATGTTGATATTTAATTGGGTTATCAAATTGTTTATATTTTTTAAAAATGTGTATACTGTAGCGTACATGGGTAGTGAAAGGGTTAAATACCATTATCGCTAAAAAAAAATACTGTTACCGAAATAATTGAAATAGCATTACCCTTAAAATACCTTTAACGAAATAATCTGATCAGATCAGAAGAAAAAATTATAACTGTAAATAGAAATATTTTAGAAGTTTGATCGTGCTGGTAATTTCGGTGACCTTTCAATACTCGATACCACAGTTCAGAAAATACACACATGATACACACAATGTATTATTTATTATTTATTATTTATTTATTTTATTAACATGAAATTGAAAATTTAATGCTAATTGTTATTGAGCAATGGCAGCGTAGGCATTCAGCTCGTTAGACTTAAAGGAGTAAGTTAATTATAAGGATTTCACATTTATAGATTTATATTAATAGGAAGTTGATTTATAGTTAGTCTTTGTGGTTTTTAATGTTTGTTAATGGATATACATTATTTGAAATCCCTAGTTTTTTTATATAGATTAGTTTCTTTTAAAAATGTTGATATTGTGCGTATATTGTTTGTGGAAGGGTTAGATAGGAACGATTTGGGATCTTTCATTCTGAAATATCCGATTACGTGTTGTCCTGAATTTAGGACAATTTAAAAGGATATGTTGAGGACTGTTTGTACCTACATTACAGTTACAGTAAGGTTGTTCATTAATGTTAATCAGGTGTCCATGTGTCAATTTTGTGTGTCCTAGACGCAAGCGGGTGAATTTCACCGCGTCGGTGCGACATATATCGGTTGAAACAATTATTGTCGATTTTATTTACGTGTATCACATTTTTCCGATCGCTAATGAATACTGTTTATCGTTCATGTACTTTTTTTTAGCTGAACACCGACAAGTTCACGAACTTAAAGTACAGCTACACTCTAACATGTGTGGTTGAAGTATGTTCCGATCAAACAATACGTGAACTATACATGTTCGTGTACTCAAGCAAATATTAAAACAATAAACACTCGTGTCTGTGTAATAAAATGCGCAAAATTTAGATACACACATAATTGATATGAAAATAAAAATATGTGTTTGTTGCTTTTAGCTGTGTTTGTTTACATTTATGTACAAGTTTTTTATTCAGTGTGTGTATTTTTCTGAACCCTGCTCGATACTACTCGATATTTTTTATTTGGATACTCGATACTACACGATACTACTCGATACTTTTAATGCTTTCAAAAATTTAAATTCCCTTTAGTTTTTTACAAAGTTTTTCACTTTTATTGGAAATTCAAAATTACAAAAATATATTTTTAAACGATTTTAAAAACATTCAATGGTCTTTATAAAGGGTCCGCCAAATAACTTATTTTTTTTTGAACTCCTGAACCAATTGGACTTTGTATGGCGTCATACCAAGGTCTTTATGCAAAATTCGTCTCAATGATGTCTCCGAAATGTTCAATTGTTGAAAACGACGGTGAATTGATGTTAATGGCGCTTCACGCACACTTTCTGCCACAGCAGCAATATTCTCGGGTGTACGCACTGTTTTTGGCTTTTCACGCTTTGGTTTATCGATGAGGATGCCAGTTTCTTTCACTTTTTTATTTTTTTTTGGTGCAGAGCTTTATTGTATTGTTTTTCTGTCCAAAATACAATTCTGAATATATCGACTAGATATTTTTAAGTATCGAGAGTACCCAAAAAAAAAAACAAATACTCGATGCCCACTACTCATTCTTTTACCAGTAAAACAAAAAATATCAGTGTGTATACATTAGGGCGGGTCGATTTATTATTTATTTATTTATTTATTTACATGATATTAAGCTTATATTAATATAAGAGTAATATAGAGATAATAGCAAGGCTGCCAGGGCCATCAGCTATGATTTTGTATATTTAAAACTAATTTTAAATTTTAATATTTGTACTTCTTATAAAATTGTAAATTGCGTTAATGTTATTGATGGAGGGATCTTTGAGGAGATTGATTCCATTATTTGACAGGTGTTGTGCTTGTTGATTTTTTAAATTAGGACATGTTGCTAGAATATGTTTCACATTTGTTGTAGATCCACAGTAAGAACAATTGTTATTAAAGTTTTTGTTAATTAGATGCAGGTGTGTCGTGATTGTATGTCCCATACGTAGACGGGAAAATATTTTAATTTTGTGTTTATTTATTGTAGTTGGATATATAGGTATTTTTAAATAAGGGTTGATTTGGGAGTAATGAGGATGTTGATATTCTTTCATGTTATTTAGTTCTTCTATTTTAAGACAATTGATGATGTTGTTGCGGATATCGACCTTTTCAGTTAAAGGATCTTTTATAATAGGTGCAGAGCATCCATATTTTGCGGCTAAGTCAGCAAAGTAATTACCATTGATTCCTGCGTGACCTGGAACCCAGAACAATATAATTTTTTCTTTATAGGTTGTTAATAGATCTCGGATTTTGTTCACAGATCGCCACTTGGTGTTAACTGGGTTTTTGATGGCTGTTATGACTGACAAACTATCAGAACAAATTAATGTTTTTTTTCTTAGATTTGCAAGCAATATATATTGCTTGTAAGATACCAGCTGCTTCGGCAGTAAAGATTGAGGCATTATCAGTTAGTGTTTTTATAATAAGGTTGTTGCCGTTTTGATCAACGACTGCATAAGCAACATTTATTCCATCTTTTGATGCATCCGTGAATAAGTGCTGCCATTCAAAGTTTCTATATGTAGCCGATAGTTGATAGTAAAGCTGAATATACATATCATTTGAGGTTGAATGTTTTTTGTAGGTTGCCAGCGATAGATTGCATGAATTGTGGTCAAAAGTCCATGTAGGGTGTTTTATATGAAAGTTAGATAGTTTTTGTTTGTAGTTTATTAAATTGTTGTTTATGCAACTAAAAATTGCAGATTGTATTCTAAGAGTTCTTTTAGTGGACATCACTTTTGTAACGTCAGCATCTATAATTGAGTTGCTAAATGTTAAAAGTTTATTTCTTGTTTCTGTAATTTGGTGTTCCAACGATGGTAGCCCAGATTCGATAAATAAAATTGGTATAGGTGTTGTTCGAAAGGCGTATGTACTGGCTCGGACTGTTTGATGATATATTGATTTAATGTTTTTAAGATTAGAAGCAGAGGCGTTGCCATATAAGAATAGTCCATAGTCAATTTTACTTAAAATGAGTGTTTTGACTAGATATGAAAGAGTGTTTATATGGATGAAACTTTTTGTGGCAAGGTACCTTATTAAGTTGGCTCTAGGGACTAGTGATTTTTTTAGATTTAAAATATGCTCTTTCCACCTGTAGTTTTTTTCGACTATAACACCCAGAATTTTTTGTTTATTTACGTTTGGTATTGTAATATTATTTATTGCAAGGTTTGTAGGATTACAGTTATGCTTTCTGCATATATGTAATATAGACGATTTTTCTAACGATATGTTTGCTCCTGATATTTTAGTCCATGACTCAATATCATATACAATTTTTTCAAATATGATTTTGATTTTTTTTGTGTCGCTGTTTTTACAAAGAACATAAAGATCATCTGCATAGAGGCAGTGGTCTACATATTTGTGTGTGTTTATGATATTGCTGATTTGGTTAAAAGCTATTTGAAATAGCACAACAGATAAAGGAGATCCTTGTGGGATTCCATTAACAAGGGGGTAACTGTTAGAAAGTTCATTATTGATTCTTACTTGTATTGATCGACCAGTCATAAAGGATTTGACGTAGTTAAATATTTTGGGTCCAACTCCCCATGATTTTAATGTATCTAAAATTACGTGGAGTCCTATCCGATCGAATGCTTTCTCAAAGTCAATCCCCAAAACGGATGTATGGTTTTTTGAACAAAGTGTTTTTGTTACATAGTAGTCTATATGAAGTAAGGCATCTGTGCAACTCCGGTTTGCCTTAAATGCTACTTGGTTTACTGCAACCAATTTTTTGGATTCTATGTACCAGGCAATACGATTGGCAATTATTCGTTCCATAAGTTTCGACAAACAGGATAGTAGTGATATTGGTCTGTACCCAGAAAATTGTGTCAAATTTTTATTCGGTTTTGGAATAGCAGCAATTAACGCTGTTTTCCATGAGTGTGGAATGATTCCTGAGTTAAAAATTTGGTTGTATAGTTTAAGAAGTTCATTTTTACTAGATAGAGATAGGTGTTTAATCATGTCGTAAAGAATTTTGTCATGGCCTGGTGTAGTTCCTTTTACTTTATTTATTGCTATTGCAAGCTCACCCATTGTTAAGGTATTTTCAATTTGAATGGCTTGAGCATTTGTAGCTTTTACATTAATGTGTCCTAAAGAATTGATTTTAGCTGAGGCGAACTCTTGCGTAAAATTACAATCAAGAGAATTGGTTGACCAGTTATTGGCGAAATGATTTGCGATATCTTTTGAGTCTGTTATGATCCTATTATTTGTTTTTATTGCTGTTATAGTTTTGAATGTGTTCTGGCTTGATATCATGTTAACTTTTTTCCATAATAGGGACAACGAAGTATTTCTAGATATGGTTTTGGTAAAGTTTTCAAAGCTTGTAGCTTTAGCTTTTTTGCATTCCCTCCTAAACTTTGAATTAGCTTTTTTAAACAAAATAAGGTTAGTATTATCGGGATGTTTTTTAAAATATTGCCACTTTTTTGTTTTGTCGACACGGAGATCTGTTAGGGTTAAGTTCCACCAGGGAACTACTCGTTTCGGTACCGGAGATGTTTGAGGTATGTGGTGGTTTGCAGCAAATCTTATAGCTTTGGTAATTATGGCATTATCTCTGTTAACATTTCCACTAAGATTTTGTTTTTCAACTGGCTGTCAACTTTGTTTGCGAAAGGGCCCCAATTAGCTTTTTTGAGGTTGAATTTTCTATTTGGTTTATTATTGAGATTGTTGTTACCAATATTAATTGTTGTTTTAATTGGGAAGTGATCGCTATTGTGTAGATCGTCTAGAGTTTTACTGGCGATTTTTGACAATAGGGAAGGGGAGCATCCTATTATATCGATGTGGGTAAATGTGTTATGGGTTGAGTGATGGGTAGGATTACCGTCGTTGATTATGCAAATATTGTTTTTATTTAAGGAGTTTTCGATGATTAATCCCCGAGAGTTATTGGAATCGGATCCCCATAATGAGTTCCAACTATTAACATCTCCAATCAAAACGATTGGAGTGTGTATATTATTAAAAAGCTCGTTGAAATCTTGCTCTACAAAATGTTCATTTGGTGGGATATATATCGATATTAAGGTGATCTTAATATTCAGCATTATTTCAATTGAAATGTTAAGTAATTTTGATTGATTGTTTACTAGGTTATGTGGAATATGGTCGCGAATTAACACACCAACTCCACTTTTAGCAGTAGTGTTGGTAGATTTATTCTTGAAGTACCTGCAAAAAACCTTTTGGAACGATTGGGTTCATATTATGGGGACAATGTGTTTCTTGTAAAGAAACAAACTGTGGATCTTGTTCATTGATTAAAAGTTGTAAGTCTATGTAGTTATTAAAAAATCCTTTTATGTTCCACTGTAAAATAGTAAATGATGTCATATAATAGAAAGAGAAAAAAAGATATAGAAATCTAGAGACCTAAGTCTCCATTTCTATGTCTCCATCAATTGATAATCGTCTTGCTGTAATTTTTGCTGCGTTTAAATGTTGATTTTCGGTTCTTTCTTGAGATGAACCTCTGGAGTTAGTTCTTTCTCGTGATGATTCTCTTGATTTTGTTTTATTTTTGGTAATTGATCTTGTTTGTATATTTTGTTTATTATTTTCTTTTATATTTTTTTGTTGTGTTGGTTTTGTAAATGTTGTTTTGTCTTGATTTCTATTTAATAAATTTTCAATATTTGTTTTTATATTATTTATTGCTGTTAAAGTATTTGAATTGCTTGTTGTTGGGTTGTCTATTGTTGTTATTGGGTTGTTATTGTTTATTGTAGTTAGCAGGGGGGTTTGGTTTGTTGTTGATTTGTTTGTATTGTGTTCGTTGTTGTTTTTGTTGTTTTGTAAGTTTATTTTCTTGTTTCTTTCTTCTAATGCTATTTGGAGGTTTTCAATAGGAATTTCAAATCCTCTGTTGATGATTTTTGCATTGCTTCTTTGTATGAACATTTGTTTATTGTTTTGTATTTTAATATAACCTGACGTTGTTTAATAACGGGGCATTTTTGTTGTTTGAGCGATGTTCATGATTACAATTTATACATTGTATTTTGGTGCATGGTATAGGATCATGTAGGGTTGATGCGCATATTTCACAGTTGGCACTGCCTTTACAATGCTTTTTTGTGTGCCCCAGTTTATAACAATTTTTGCACTGTATGGGGTTTGGAATAAAAGGTTCTACTTTACAGTTGAGGAATCCGATTTTGATTTCCTTTGGTAGATCATAGCAGTTGAAATGAAGAATATGTAGTGGAGTATTAATAACCTTACCTTCCTGGTATTTTGTAATTTTTTTGCATTCAACTACTCCTTGATCTTTAAGTCCATCTTTAATGTCCTCTTCTGAAAGATCTCGTAATGATGGTGCAAATACGACGCCTTTTATTGTATTTAGTGTAGGATGTAGAGTACATACTACATCACAAAGTTGTGATAATTTGGTAGCTTTAAGGAACCTATTAGCTTGCATTTCATTTTTTGTTAGTATTAACAGGTTGCCATCCCTGGTGAAGCTAGTTTTTTCAGTTGGCTCAGCAGATATAGCTTGCAATGCCTTAGACACCAAAAAAATATTGAAACTTTGAATGGGTTGGGCTTCTATTTTGCTTTTAATGACAATATATTTGGGACATTGTTTTTTTATGTTTAGTCTTTCTCCTAATGTAGGAAAATTAAATACGTTGTCAATATTAGGATTTTTTTTTTACGCTTTGGTGATGGATCTTTTTGCAATCCGTTTTCCAGAATTGCATAGTAATTCCCTCCAGAGGAGGAACCCATGATGGAAGACAATCAGTAAAATATACTTTTTGTTAAACTAAGCCAAGTAAAGTTTTTTTTTTTTTTTCTTATTCCTTATTAAAAAATAAAAAGAGAGCACTGAGAGTGAAAAAATAAACGATATTAACAATGCGGGATGTAGAAAACACGACTGTTTATAACAAGAACTTTGTGTAAACTGGGGTCGATTTAAAAATCGCTCAACGTTCAAGGAAAATCGTATTCTAGGGATCAAAATAAGAAACTTTGCCTACTCTAAACAAAACGAATTCTGATGTCCCGACTTTTGACCCGTAGGGTGAAATTTTGAAAAATCCCACTTTGACCCATTTAGAGTGCCCCAATCGAATCCAACCCAATCGAATATATTTATACTCTATTTCTTCCGGAGAAGAAATAGAGACCCTAATCTTGGAAAGACTCCTCCTACTTTCTGAAATATCTCTATCCAGAGATTTGTACATTTTGCTAAAAAAAAAGACGGCTAAAAGGCCCTCTTTTAACTTAAATTTTAACCCTTAGAATGATGATTTATGCATTAATCTGCTAGCACGTCTCCCGGAGAAGAAGTATCTCCCATAATCTTGCCGTTACCGATATAACTAAAATACCGTTACTACTAAAATACTGTTACCACTAAAATACCTTTACCGAAATAATTAAAATACCGTTATCGCTAAAAAAAAAATTACCGAAATGACTGTAATATCGATACCCCTAGAATATAGTATCGGCTACTATCCACGTGAAAACCAAATTTTACATGAGTGTATTTAACAATCATAAACAATAACAAATGATTATATGCGTAATCATTTTGCTCGTTCTTATTACAGACGTATAAGTAAAATTTGTTGTTGTTTCACATGCAAATTCGATTTTTAGGAAGCTTACAAAAATCAACAATATGTCTATGCACTTGGGTATAAATATAAAGAGTGTTTTTTATACAGGTATAGAACTTAAAGTTGGCAAAAAAAATTTAACTGGCGGCCATTTTTTTCAGTTGTCAAGTGATTTATGTTTAGTTTGGTTTGGCATTTCAACATGAATATTTTAAAATTCATGGTTCTGTTCGAAATACGTATCACGCACTAATTAATTCGATTAACTATGGAACGTTTTCGTACCATGTTTACTCTAAATGATAATATGCATCCACAGACGTCGTCCAGAAGAAGTCATTGCTGCTGTAGAGCATAGCGTAGAGGAAGAACCCAATCAGTCTATCCGTCAATGGTGACCGCTATAGAGCCATGATTACCGACTTTTGCTATGGTTTCAACAAGATGCTGTGGTTTCAACAAGGCGGCGCAACTTGTCACACAGCTCGTGCCACAATTGATTTATTGAAGGAAACGTTTGGTAACCACATAGTCTCACGTTTCGGACCCGTGAATTGGCCTCCAAGATCGTGCGATTTAACGCCGCTGGACTATTTTCTGTGTGAATATGGGAGGGATCACTTGGAGGACAACATTCGCCGCGTAACTGCCAATATACTGCCACAAATGTTGGGAAGTCATCGAAAATTGGACCTCCAGATTAGACTACGTCCGAGCCAGAAGTCATATTTAAATTATAATGCCAGAAGATTATCTTTCGAATGAAGCAAATTTCATGTCAATTTAAATAAAATCATCTTTGTTTTATTCCATAACAAAGTTCTATACCTCTATAAAAAAAACACCCTTATAATTATAATAAATTTTACAAAAAAGAAAAATTATAAAAAAACCTTCTAAAACCAATACCGGAATATATTTAGAAAAAGAGCTGAAGGCCAATGTAGCTAGTGCTCATTAGTTTAATTTAATCTTAGAATTGATTTCCTGAAGATTAAATAAATAAATAAATATTTATAAGAAAACTATATTGTTTTTCTAAGGAATTTAATAAATTTGTTTGACCTGTGCAAAATTCCAAAAAGGTCTTATGTATTCGACGAAACACATTCAAAATTTAAGCTTTTTCACCGAAGGGGTTTGAACAGGACCGCATGTAGGTGACTTTTCCCTTTCTGTTCCTCCCCGTAGGAATTTCAAAAAATCCAATATGATTTTGTAACATAGACAAATTAAAAAAATTCTAGAGCCAATGGCTAACACTATTGCATATAAAGAAAAAATTTACAAGATTCTTTATTTCACTTTCCTCTACTAACAAAAACTCTACAAAATTTTTATTACAAAAATAGTCGATAAATTTCAGGAACGAATAGACGATAATTACGTGGGGTTTTCAGATCCCCCATTAATAATTTACTTGAGAAAATTTAAAATTGTCATTAAATTGAATTCAGTTTGGCCATAACCTTAACAAATAATTCATTTACATTCTACTGAAGATCACTTGGGAGAGCGTGAAATCATGACATGAATTACCACAATGCCACTATAGCTCTTAAAAAAGCTCTTAAAAAATGTAATTTCTTTACCTGAATTTCTTACTACTAAATAACAAAATTATACAATAACTTAAAATTTTAACGAACAAGAAATTAAAAATAAAAAATTCCCACTTACTTTTTGAGGTACAATTTTAGATCTAGATGTTGTTGGTGTTATTGGTGATGCAGCTCTAGCCTTAGCTAAAGGTGATCTTTGTGCTCGTGGTGCTGTTTTAGAGCCAATAGCACTTGTGTTGAGTGAAGAACGTTTTTGTGTAGGTTTATATTCAGTATCTGATTCATTTTCATCGGATGTCTCATCATCGTCTTCATCATTGCACTTGTCAGCCTTCTTTTTACGTTTAACTAAAGTTTTGCGTTTTTTGACCGCTGATTTTCGAGGGCTAGATGATGCAGAAAACTGCCAAACTAGCACCACGTTGACGTTTATTACCAGCCGACGATTTTGAAGGTGTAGCAGTAGCTGTAGATTTGCGTGATGATGATGTTACAGCAGTCCCTCTACGCGATTTTCTTCCCGATGGCGTAGAGATGTTAACATTTTCATTGCCACCACTAGCATCTGCCGCTGATTTCTTTTCTATTTGAGATTCATCTTTATATAGCGAAATGTCAACTGTTGAAAAAAAAATTAACAAAGTTTTTAAAGTTTAATTTTATACCAATAATATATAACAATAACTTACGTCCATCTGGATTTTCTGCAGTTAAATCTGGCCTTGGTACTATACCCTTTTCCACATCTATAGCCTTTTTGAGTATATTTTCAATGCGGGTTCTTTCCGCTTTCGGCAAACGCAAGTGTCCCTTATCAATACGTTTTAATTCCACAGTCGTTAAAACACATTCAATATCTGTGTGATCATAGAAATCCGGTATAAATACATTACAATCTTTTGCATCTTCGGATAGCCAACGAATACTTATGCGCGGTGAAGTGCGATAAACATTTTGCATTGTTTGACACAAGTAAAATGTACCCTCCGCGTTACGTACGGCCATATATTCATTTTTATAGAAAACAATTAAACGATCCTCATTTGACATGGGTTTGGGAGAATTTGAAGCCTCACTTGCCGATAATTTTGTGATGTAGGCTAATTCAGGAAGGGGACTTTGATAGAGTATTGTCTTAAGACGATGACGTTTGGATTTTCGATCTGCATCATCATCCTTAAGTGTTGATGGTGTCGAATCAGAAGCATAAGATGTTGCATCAGCTTTTGATTTTCGTTTAACACGAGCACTTGTTGCAGCAGTTGATGGTTTTTCTTCCGGTGTATCTGGTGTTTTACTTTCAGCAGCAACAGTTGGCGTTGATGGTGCTGTAGCGGCGGCTTTACTTTTAGCTCCTTTTGTAAGACGTGCCAATTTTTTAACAGGCGTTGAAGCCATTTCTTTTTGTGTGCTTTCGCTGGTTTCTTTAACATTAACATTATCATTAACATTTGTTGTTTTTGTGGCCGTTGTCGATTTTACAGGAATTATTGTTTCAGCCTTAATTTGATCTTGTTTTTCCTTAGGAGTATCCTTTTCTTTATCTTCCTTCGCCTCTGTGCTATTCAATGACGCCGCCACTTCAACTTTTTCGGGAACAATAACTGGTTCCTTTACTTTTTCATTATCTTGTTGTTTTTCAGTTTTATTAGACGCTTCCAAAGATTTCTTTACCGTAGTTTCTATTTTTCAATTGGTTTAACAGGATTAGCTAAGGATGGTGTTGGTAATGATTTTGTTTCTACAACAGTGTTTGTCTTTTCCTTTTCTATATCTGTTTTGGTGCATCTATGGTTATGATACTTTCTTCTTCGGTTTTAGAGGTTTTAGTAATTTTGGGCTTCTTTTCTTTTTCTTTTTCTTTTTCTATTTCTGCATTTTCTTCTTTCTTATCTGTTTTGATATATTCATCATTTGATTTCTTGTTTGATTTGTGACTTCTGGTTTTTTGTCATCATTAACGTTTTCTAGTTTTTTGAATTTTTCTTGTGATGATGTATTTATTGGTGTTGGAGATTTTTCCTCTGTTGAAGAAGGTTTATTCTGGAAATAATGATGGCATGTTTATTAGTTTTAATATTTTCAATGAAAAGAAAGATCATAATTGTCTAACTCTAAAGGAGTTGGATTTCCCTAAATTTCATCTAATTTCTTTTCAACTTTCAAAGAAAGCGAATTACCTGGTATCGTTTCGGGCTCTAAACTTTTCTGGAAAATAAATACCGAGAAAATTAATACCACGATAAAGGCTGTAGATTTTAGTATAGCGAAGACTAATATTTAAAGAAATGAGACCGCGATTTTCACGGATGTTTCGAAGATCGGGATAACGATATAGTTGGGGGTCTAGTCAGAGCATTAGAACATTCAGGTTTCCTACACTTTCTAGCTACATTCGCTTTAAAGTGTGGGGCTAACCTGGAAATTATAAAGTCAATCTTCGTACGTTGTTTGAAACGTTGGCATAGCATTGGCAACAATGGTAAAATAAGTTCTTTGCCAACCCTGAATTGATAACATCAACCTTTGGTTAGACGTTTGTTTGTATTTCGAAATGTTGGCAATGCGTTGGCAAACAAATGATTTGTATCCGGTAAATACAAAAAGTTTTTTAAAACTAATAGTTTTTGGTTAAGTGTAAATGCTGACTCAGCGCAACAATCAAATCTGATTTCTATTGTGCGTTTAAGTTTTCTATATGTTTAATACATATGAATGAAACAACAAGCACTACAACACATCATCTTCTATTCTTATTTAACTTATTTCATTTTCTATACCGAGATACGTTTGCGTCTGGCTGATTCAGCCTTAAATGAAGTATAAAATTAGAAAAACAATCTTTTGGCAAGAATTTTTTCATAGATAGTAGTAAATTAAGTCAAAAGCAAAGCACTTTTTTCAAAACTTTTTCGTATATACCTAGTCAGACAAAGACAAACGGATTACCGGTGGAGAAAGATGAAGGGCTTCAAACATGGCAACACTGTAATTGAGCGAGATGATAAGTCTTAGAACAGTTGTTGCTCGCCACTTGATGGAGAGTTGGCGAATTTATTGAAGCTTTTTAATTCATAGCCCTGATTTATTATTTTACTTCGGTGGGCTTAAGTATTATGGGAACACCAAAGGCGGGCGCTGCGATGTAGTCACCGGGAATCGAACCCGGGATCATCTGTGTAACAGTCCAACGCGCTAACCATTACACCACAACTCCCAAAGTTGGGAAAATAAACAAATAAGTTGGTGTTAACCTTTCGTCCTCACACTGGTGTATAATACACGCCAACAATAGTGTGAATTGCGTGTAATAAGAAATAGGTGTTAGGACGGAAGGGTAAAAGAGCTTTTCCAGCAACAATTTATTCACTTTTATATAAAAAAAATATATAAATAAGTATAAAAAAAACCACAAAAAATAATCTGACAATGGTTAGACTTTTGAGCCGTTTGTAATTTCTGACTAGTTAGTACTGGGAAAACACTTTTTGCCACCGTTGGCATAGTGGTCTCAGCCAATTATTTTCCAATGTTTTTTTTTTGCAGACCATTGATATTATTGTAAAACAAATACTGTCCAAAAGCTTTTTGAAAAAGCTGGTAAAGTATCTCAAAGAAGTGTTATGCCAGTAATTTATTTATAATTCATCGGTTAGCCAGTGGTATGCAAGTGCTTCATTGTTTGTACCACTGGCAGTGTCTGACTAGGTAGTCGTAAATTTTGTCAGAAACTGACAGTGATACAGAAAATCAAACACTGTCATACCACTGGCTAACCGAAGAATTGTAATTAAATGACTGGTGGAACACTTGTTTGAGACGCTTACCAAGGGGGTGGTTACCGCGTAACTCGATTCTAAAAAAAAATGTTCTATTTTCCAAAAAAAAAAAAAAAAAAAAGTTCTTGCAGTAAATCACTTTTTATGATCGCTGGCAGAATAAACGATGTTTTCCCAGTAGTATTTTTTCATATATTTCGTAAATTTTGTAGAACAAGTACTGGCAAAGTCCTTTTTGCAAACATGGCAAATCACATTTAACCGATGTTTTGCCAGTAGTTGGCAAAACATCGGTTAAATCGGTACATAGCAGGTATTGTCAAAGTACTTCTTGCTAATTTTGGCATAGCATTACAAATAAGTGCTTTCCCAATGCTGTTTATTTTATACTAATGTTAACCATCGCTCTGCCAGTGTTTTGTTTTTTTACCATTGGCAATATTTACTTAACTTCTTTTTCAACTTTTACTAGGACTCATGCCAGTCGAACTGCGTACTGTCGAAATTTTCAAAAGGATTCAATATATCAGATTCCAAACTGATCAGATTTCAATCTGATGTTTTGAAACTCATGGGTCTAAGTTTAAATTGAAGTCAATTAGGTTACACGAGCTGAAATTCTGATAACTTTAGAGACCCACGATTTATGAGAATTTAATAAATTTCGGAACCCATGATTTCTTACAATTTGGTATGTTTAGTTAACCTCGCGAATTTTTAAACATAAGTCATGAATAAAATGTTAAATTTCTATTAAACAACTTACCTTTTCTGGTGTTTTCTTAGCATCCACAGATTTCTTTTCATCCTTTTTAATGGATGCATCCACAGAATAATTTTCGTTTTTATTTAATTTTGTCAAAGCATCAGGTTTATCATCAATTTTTGTTGACGTTTTCGGATCGATTGGAGCAGATGTTTTCGGCTCGATTGGAGATGATTTCGGCTCGATTGGAGCAGATGTTTTTGGCTCGATTGGAGCAGATGCGGCTGTAGCTGCAACTGTAACAGTAGTTGCAGTCGGAGCGGCAACTTTATTTGACTTAACTTCAGTACTGGTTTTTTCTAGAGTCTGATTTAATGATGTGGTAGTTGGTGTTAGTGGTTCTACTGTTTTCGGGGTTACCGGTATCTCTAATTTCTTTTCTTTTATTTGTTTATTAATATCCTTCTTTTGGTGGTCAGTGGATGAAGTAGCAGTGAAATCTGTAGAAACCTTTTTATTGTTATCACTTGTAGATACCTTGGTTACTTCTTTCTCAGCCGTTAAGGGTTTAGTTGGTATTTTAGCCAATTCATCGGTTGATGGTTTAGCAGTAACACTCGATTTTAATGGGGTAGTGCTTGAACTAGTGGGAGTTACGGTAGTTGTTGAAGTTGTATTAATAGCACTGGGTGTTGTTGCTACAGT
>JAEKOY010000562.1:0-25000 GCA_021234595.1 Delia radicum | reverse complement strand
TAATGCTTTCATTACCTCGCCCGAGTTCAGTTGGTGAGCATAAAACGCTGTGTACGGTAGCTTCTCAACTTGTATACTCTTATGTATTTTATACTCTTTAATATAAGCTCATTTGAAGTCTTAGATCTTCAGTTAGATAGTTCATACAAAAATATACAGTCTACATTTTGTCTTGTATAACATATCCAAAATTCAGAGTGGGTTCCCATGGGATCGAAAAATATTCAGATTTTATTTTGAAATTCTCTTAGAAAAGTAAAATTTTCAATTTTGTTCAATAGACTTGAATTTAAAATTTGTCATAACTCAATATGTATTATCCAGAGTATACTTTTTTAATCGTCTTTGGTGATTATATAATTTCGGTAATTTTAAATCGAAATTTGCGTAAAAATAATTTTGAAAAAACATATTCAAATTTCACTAAAATAGTATAAAGCCCTTTTTTCTTTTTCATTTTTGAAAACAGATACATAATACTGAATTTTCATCCCTGACTATTTTCGTTGCAATGAAAGAGAGAGTGAAAGATAGAGAATACCAGAAAGAAAGGCAAAGAATAAAGAACTTATTTAGATTTAAACCAAAAATACGAAAGAGCAGATTTCAGAGATCTTTTCAATCCTAACCTCTTCTCTTTGTACTTGCTTTGTTGGTTTTAGTTGTACATCGAATATAACTTTGCGTTCTTGACTATCTAACTCTCGTGACAATTTACGCTTGGATGAGAAAGGTTTAAGCTTTGGTATTTTGTAAATGGTTACTCCAGTTGATAACAATTGTTTGCATTCGGTAGCGTCAGAGGATTGTGAACTACTACTAATGCTAAACTGACTAACCGTCGACGATGATTCTTGCTGTTGAGAAACAACATGTTTCTCATCAGAGGAGGACGAACTTTTGAGTATCTGTTTTTGGCTCTGCTGTTGCACTTTTACAGTTGACACAGAATGTGATATCTGTTCTTCTTGTTGTAAGATAAACGAAACCTTTCTTTGTTGTTCTACTTTTACTTCAAGTCTTTCAGCTTGTTTAACCTGATGCTGAATGACTTCCTGTTCAATGACCTGTTTCGTTTGTTGTTGTTTTGCTTCTACGATTTGCTTTTCTGTTTCCTCTACTTTTGCATTAGCTTTTTCATCTTCATCTTCCTCTTCTTTTTTTGTTTGTTTCCTAATTACCTTTCTTTTTACATCGGCAGCCTCATCATCTTGCTGCTTCTTGAAATCCTGCTTTTCCACAACAATCTTACAAGTGGACTCATCCTTGCCGACATCGTTGCTTACTACCACCTTATAGGTGGAACTGTGTTCCATGCGTGCCGAACTAAAGGTTAAACGCGCAGTGGTACCATCGAATGTGGTAGTAATGTCTTTGGTTTCTTTAACAACTTTAGTGTCCTTATACCACTCAATTTTGCATTTGCGATCGGGCTGTTTAAGGCTAATCAACAACTCGAAAGTTTTGCTTTCAGTAACCTTTTGATCTTTAAGCTTGAGAGAGATTTCCGGTTTTGAGGGATTGCGTTCTTCCTCTGGTATGTCAACCAAATGAACGATCTGTGAAACAGCCTGGCCCTTCTCATTGCTGGCTACCAGTTTGTAAGCGCCCTTATCTGTTTCTTCGACTTCGTTTATTTCCAATTTTACAAGAAACTCGCCCTCCTTGGTTTTTTCAACAACATACATATGGCGAGTGCTCTGTTTGACTTCGTTGCTCTCCTTAAACCAAATGCATTTGGGCTCAAATTTAGAAGCTACAGTGCACTCGATAACCACTGTACGTTTCTTAATGATTTTAATAATTTTGGGCTTGTTTTTGATGACAGGAACAACTAAAAATAAAAGAGAAAAAGTTAAATTAAAATTGGTCTTTCGCTCTTCCTCTTTTCTGTTTTCATTTACAAAAAAGTCAAATTAAAATTCCAAAGTGAAAGTGGAAAGTTTTTAACAATACCGCTTGTTATTTTATTTTTGTGAAATTCCACTTACTTTCAATATTTAATGTCAGATTGGCATTCAGTTCACCCAGAATATTTTTGATATTACATTTATATAAACCGGAATCCTCCAATTGGGGATCTATCAATTCCAGTTTAATGTAATACTGATCACCACGTGGTTCAATGGCCATTTTGATCTTATTACTTTCTTTAATTACTTCGCCATTACGATACCAGACGATACCAGGCTCAGGATCGGCCTTGACCTTGCATTCCATAATGACTAGTTTGCCATTATTTTCGGAGACTATGCGTGGTTTTTCCACGAAGGTTGGACCTTCGCCTTCAGGCTCTTGTTCCGCTTCAATGTTTAGATTTAAATTGCCATTCGATTCGCCATATTCGTTTTGCACGTTACATCTATAGGTGCCACCGTCAGGTGCGCCGGGATCCTAAGCATAATAAGACGAACAAATTTGCGAAAACAAGTTGCTTGTTTACTAATGATTTACTAACTTTTTAAAAAGTTTATTTGGAATTGCTTATATCTATATAACTTACCTTGATTTCCAAAGTTAACTCATAAGTGTCTTCGGATATCACAGTCGTTTTAATTTTATTTTTTTTTGAATTACTGACCACTTCCTGACCTCTGTACCAAGTGACAGTCGGTTCAGGTTTGGCCTTGCATCGGCATTTCATCGTTATTAAAGTACCAGAGTCGTTTGGTATAATTCGTGGTTTTTCGATAAATGATGGAGCAAATCCATTTGCATCGTTAGCGCCTAAATGAAAAAAAAATAATGGTGCATATACTCTTTAAACCCAATGTAAAAAAGCGGGATAATCCCTCTAAAAGCGGGATGGGTTTTTCAGGTTATAAATGGATCACATTAACAGATCCATATAATTTTTTTTAATCGGGTTAGTAGTTATTTCATTTCAAATAAATTTCAAATAATCTACCTTGAAAATTGAGCGCAATATTGGCATTACTCTCGCCATACATATTAAATGCATTACAGCGATAGTTGCCACCATCTTCCTTTGTCGGATTCTGTATTTCCAATGTCAATATATAGCTATCCTTTGATGTGGCCTTGCGCAACATTTTTGTTCTTGATGAATTGTCTAATCTGTCGTCGCCTCGATACCAAGTTATATCTGGTACCGGATGAGCTTCTAATACACACTCCATTATTAAGACATCTTCTTCTTGTCTAATAGTTGGTTTTTTAGGAAATCGTGGTGACTTTCCATCGGGTATTCTATTTAATTGTGTTTTATTAATTTGGTTCTATTCTCTTTTGTTTCGAAATATAATTGTAGACCCACTTACTTTTTGGAACCTTCTTCGAAATTTAAATTTATCGTGGCCACACCCTCACCATGTTTGTTTTTGGCCTTAACACGGTATGCACCTTGATCCGTGGATACAACATTAGTTATTTCTAAACAGGCCATGTGATACAATTTTTGATCCAATGTTAATGACATTTTATAACGTCCTCCTTCCTTTAATTCATCCTGGGCGTGAAACCTTTTAAAGTGTAAGGTTAATTTCATAAAATTTAATTTAATGAAACATTCATCACATTTATGAAATGTTTTCTCAAAGTTATGATCCTCTCGGAAAAATATGTACAAAATTATACATACGTTTTTTCTGTTAAATTTAACCTTTTTAACTCTCAAACCGGCCTAAGCTTTTTTCTAATGAAATTTATAACACTTGTTCGGCACGAAAAATAATCAATATGTTCTTGTTTAGTCTTTTTAATCGATTAAAATTATTATTCGAAAATCACAAAAGTCGACTTTTTTTAAATTTCGTACAATACAAAATATTTAAAATATACCTTAAAATTTTGGTTTAAATTTGAAATAAATGTTTGAATGTATGTGTTTGAAAAAAATTATTTTAAATATTTTGTGTAGTGCGGACAACGCAAAAACTTTTGTTTTAAATGCGATTTTAACAAAAATGTATATTTTGAAAAAGAAGATAGTAAGGTTGAGAGTTTTTAAAATGTTTATTCGATTTTTTTGGTTTGTTCGATTGATCGAATAATTTTTGATTGTGTGGCAAACCTAATTTTTTACATAATCGTTAAGCGACATTTTATATCAAAATTTGATTAATAATTTATTCGTACCATGTTACTCCCGGTTTAGGATCACCAACGCATCTGCATTCGAATGTCACATCGCCACCATCTTCACTTTGTCGTATTATTGGTCGTTCGGTGAATGTGGGCTTTATGCCATCTTCAGGTACTGGAGCTTCATCACCTAGGATGTAGGTAAAGAACTTTATGTAGAATTATAAATGTTTTTTACAAAGGAATATAAAATTGATAAATGTATTTGTTTAATACAGGCACGTAACCAGGACTAGGTTTTACCGATCCAGCAACAAAACCAAAAATCAGTTTATAACGCAAATATTTTAATCTAATAGTTAGTAGAAGTATCTCAACTCAATCAAAAATATGGCATTTTCGAATCGACCACCTCCACCTCAATGAAATTAATCATAACTGTCATACTCGACAAGAAATCAACGAAACATAAATTTCAAGTTCCAGCCCCTTTCGGTTTCCAAAATATGACGTCATGAAAATCGCAAAGAAAGTTTAAAATTGACTGAAGTATCCTTATAAATTGGACTATAACTATACAAGATACGAAATTTGTGTTGGCTTTATTTTTTAAGTAAAAATGTGCTTTTTAAAATTATATGCATATCGATTTTTTTTCACAGAAGGGTCAAAGGTATTTTTTTTTGGTCTTGAGTTCAAATGCCTGTATTTCCAAATAAGAATTTTTTTAAATTCTTAAAAAAAAATATATGCTTATTATTAAACTCTCCTCTACATTTGTGTGAAAAACACATGGTGGTATCTCGATTGGTCTCTGTGTTATAGCCAAAAACATGGTCCTAAGTACGTTTTTCTCATTTAATACATATTTTTGACTATGCATGTGTACATTTTTGTATGTATGCTTGTGTACCGTACGCATACCATGTAGATTTTCATAATTTTATCACGGTTTTGGCTATAACTCAGAGACTAATCTAGATACCAGCCTGAATTTTTCGCACAAATGTAGAGGAGAGTCCAATAATAATCACATATTTGTTTAAGAATTTAAAAAAATGCGATATGGATATTTGAACTCAAGACCAAAAAAATTATCGTTGACCCTTCCATGAAAAAAATTAATATGCATATTTTAGACGAAAAAATAAGACCAACTCTAATTTTGTATCTTGTATATTTTAAAAGTTATAGCTAATTTTGTAACGATACTTTAGCCAAATTTTATGGTTTTGCAATTTTCATATTTCGGAATCTGAAATTTATGTTTCGTCGATTTCTTGTCGCGTATGACAGTTGTCTTGAATTTTGTTGAAATCGTCGATGGTCGATACGAATAGGTGATTTAGTTGACATGTTTTCACTTTAGTGTTTTTTTAACGTTTTGACAAATCTGTGTTATTTATTTTATTAGAAAAGCAAAGTTATTAATTATTTGCAAAAATAACAAAATATTTCGATATAAATAATAAATCCAAAGAAACATTTTTACGGATACTCCGGAACGTACGGAATCATGAATTCTGCACGTATTCGTCAAAGAATGTGCGTAAACGGTACATTAAAGGAGAGTATTATCGAATTTTCGAAACAATACGATTTCACTCCCTTTTTGTGTATCCGTTTCCGTACCGATAAATATGGCCTTCGCCGTTTTTCATTCGTTATAACTCAGCAACAAACAGTACTGTTGTTTTTATTCTGTATCTTTTTAAATTTTATTATGTTGACAAAAAATAAATTAAATAATTAAAATGAAATTTAAGAAACATATTTATTTATTTGAGTCTATGGATACAATATTATCCTTACAGACTAGCAACTTAATTAAAATGTATAAAATAACTTAAAGTAATTTATTTTATTTGAGCCTTTAAAAGAGAATGTGAAATACTTCTGTCTAATAGAGTACAGTAATTATCACATAATCTAATGCATCTAGTAAGCGGTTCATTCAATGCATATTCAGTTCTATGGATATCAATACGAAAACACTAGTGAATATTTCTCAATGACCTTGCTGGGACATAAATATGAATTAATTCTAATAATCTCGGCGAATCTATTTCACCACAAATAATACCATGCACAAAAGTTAACGGAAATATATTTCTTAGAGTTTCTAGAGTTTTAATATAAAGAAAAACACATTTATCGTTATACTTAGCGACAGAAAAAGTAGGAACAAAGACTGCCTGAGCAGCATATGAAGAATTTCAAAATGTAAGTGCAAACTTTGTAAGTGTTACCTGTATTTCACAATACGATTTATGTGAATATCCGAATTGGGACTCCAAATAAAAGAAGCATATTCCAATCTTAATCTTACAAAAGAAGTATTTAAATAAAACTTTTTTGAAAAGTAATCAACATTTGCAACATAATTACTACGAATAAAATCCAATAAAGAATATGCTTTGGGTATTATCAAGTTTAGATGGTTACAAAATGATAATTTATTATAAAAACCACACCCAAATCAACAATTTCATCAACTGATGACAAAAGTGGACCATACATTCTATGTTGAGAAAGTTGTATATTATGACATCTGTGATAAGTCATGGAAAAGCATTTTCCAATATTAAATGGCAAACCATTATGTTCAGACCACACAATTACCCTATCCAAGTCTTCTTGGAGGTCAGAAATGTCGTTAAGGGAAGATATTTGTTTAAAAATCTGAGAATTTCTAAAACAGTGACAAATGTCAATAATAAAAATATTAAATAACAAGGGACCCATAATACTACCCTGAGGATTACCTGAGGTCGGGATAAAAAAAATCAGAGTATACTCCATCAATAGATACTGATGCACATATACCCGTTAAATAATAACGAAACCAGCATATCAGAATGGAAACCAGTCTTTGAAAGTTTTAATAAAAGAACTTTATGAGGCTCACGGTCAAATTCTTTCGCAAAGTCCGTATAAATTGCATCAGTTTTCACTCTATTTTTAAAAGAAGTTACGCAATAATTGGTAAAAGCAGCTAAATTTGTGGTTGTGATACCGATAATATGTTCAAAAATTTTCGCAACATTGCACTATGGTTTAAATGCCAATTTTCCTGGCCAAAATGCAATTTGTTTTATTTTCGAATTTCCTATATTTGTTATCACAGAAAGATTAAAAACACTTCAAAACAAGAAAAAAAAAATTTTGTTTTTATAAACTGTAAGTTACCGTCAGTCAGCAGAGCGACAAACGTAGAACTTTTTAGTGTTGTGGGAAATCAAGTGCGTGTAGTGTAATTTAAGTATTTCATCAAATAGAATTTTCGCATATATATATAAATTTGGGGATGAGGTCTTTCATAGAGGTGCATTTGTGTGGAAAGCTTTCTGTCTGCCATCCACTTGGGGATGGCAAGAAGCAAAATTTCCCAAGCAGCTCACAACTTCCGATCTTATCCCGTGGTTTCAAGCAGGGATACCTACCGGTGTTAAGATATGTCTTGACACCGGTAGGTATCTTTGCTTGAAATTACGGGCGTTAGAGCAAGTATCCCCTGGAAATGTTGTCCAGACATTCGTCTGGCGGCAGCTAAAGTGAGAAGGCATGCAGTTGAGTGCCCGAATGGCATGCTAACAACATGCGTCTCGGGTTAGTAGGTGTGAAACACTGAAACTTAACTATCTCTTTAGCAGTCTTTTGGCTAACCTGCCTAGAGGTTGTTGGCAGCCCCAACACTAGGATCGGCCAAGGTGGCCCAATCAGTGGCTTTGACCTAAATTAAGATTATTAATGAAACCACAACAAATATATATAACCAACGGATCCCCACGATGACGACCTTCAGCTTGAAAAAAATTTCGCGAATTGGAACATGGAACGTGCGCACACTCCTAGAAACTGGCCCAAGTATGCAGTGAATTCGTCAACTACAACCTGCTAC
This sequence comes from Delia radicum, assembly GCA_021234595.1. Classification (NCBI taxonomy): domain Eukaryota; kingdom Metazoa; phylum Arthropoda; class Insecta; order Diptera; family Anthomyiidae; genus Delia; species Delia radicum. Next base: position 17,055 of record JAEKOY010000562.1, on the reverse strand, counting down.
TTTTAGGATTATGCGAGACTAGATGGCCAGATACAGGAGAAATTAACACCTCCAAAAATCTTAAGTTTATATATTCCGGCAAGCCGGATAACCAGCCTAGATCAAGCGGTGTCGGATTTTTTAATATCTAAAGAAGCGAATGATGCGGGTGCATGAAATAACCCCCACTGAAATAACCCCCACCGTCGAAATGAAATAAGCCCCACTGAATTTGTGCCCACCGAAAATGAAATAAGCCCCACCGAATTTGTGCCCACCAAAATGAATTAATCCCCACCAAAATGAATTATTCCCCACCAATGAAAATGAATTAGCCCACACCAAATTTGGTGGGCATTAAAATGAAATAATACCCACGTATTAAAATGAAACTTTGCCCACCGAAAATTAGATAAGCCCAACTTTACATTATTTATATTTTTATTTTATAAAATAAAACTTTTACAAAAACTTCATGTAATTGATTTCATTTAAGGTATAACTTAACCTCTTAACCCTTTAAATAAAAAAGATATAAGGGGTCAAAGTTGGCAAATTTTGTCAATACGAGGCAAATAATGAAATATGGCTTCGCAAGCTTAAGTTTTTCTGTGTGGCGGCCGTTCTTAGGGGTTTTCCTAAAAAGTTTTCCTGCCCGCGACACAAAACAATAAACATTTTTTTTTAAATTTTTTTTTCACGTTGAGATTAAATAAATGGAATATTGATTTAAATTGGATAACACGATATTCTTTAAAAGGAAATATAGCCAACTTGGTTTTATATCCATTTTTGTTGGAAATTAAGTCAACCTGTGAATTTGACTTCATTTCCATTTTTTTTTTTATTTCAGTTGGTGTTATTGGACCCCACCGTGTCCTTCTAAAATATGGATACACCTTTATGTCAACATTCTGTAAAAGGGCAAATTACTAGTTTTTTACCAACTAAGGAACCTGGTGATATGGGCACGAATGAATTTTTAATAAGAAGAAATGTGTTTTTTTAATTGAAATAACGTATTCTTTTTTCGTACTTTCTAATATCACATTTACAAAATAAAACTAGTACTGTAAAAGTAGGAATTAATTCACCTTTACAAAATAAAACTAGTACTGTAAAAGTAGGAATTAATTCAAAAACCAAGAATTGATATTAGAATTAAAATGAATTAAACCCCACCAAAATGAATTAATCCCCACCAATGAAAATTAATTAACCCGCACCAAATGTGGTGGGTAATAAAATGAAATAATACCCACGTATTAAAATGAAACTTTGCCCACCAAAAATAAGATAAGCCCCACTTTAAATTTTTTATAAATTTGGTGGGGCTTATTTCATTTTGGCGGTGGGGGTTATTTCAGTGGGGGTTATTGCATTCACCCGTATGATGCTATGATCAATTGGAAGCCATACGGAGACAGAATAATAACAGCTATATTCCGTACAAGAGCTCGAAATCTCACCTGTGTGCAGTGCATGCACCAACTGAAACATCGGACACATCACAAAAGGAAAATGTTTACAGTCATTTAAATAGTGTCCTATCCGCAATTCACCGCGGGGACATTGTTGTCCTAATGGGCGACTTAAATGCACAATTAGGTTCCGATAATACAGGTAGGGAGCATGTAATGGGCAAACACGCAATTGGAAGACTTACTGAAAACGGTAGCCTCTTCACTGAGGCATGCAGCAACGCCAATCTTGTGATAGGGGCACCCTATTTCCTCACAGAAGAGCTCATAAAACCACTTGGGTTTCTCCAGACAGTGCAACGGAGAAACAAATCGACCACATAGCTATAAGCAGGACCTGGCGCAGAAGCCTTCTGGATGTGCGTTCGAAACGTGGGGCGGATTGCAACTCAGATCACCATCTAGTAATTAGTTGCTTACGAAAAATGTTGCTGCTATACGTAAATCTGAAACTACGGCGCGAAAATTCGACGTACCAGGAAATACTCAACAACTACGTATTAGAATTGAGATCTGGACTAGCTGTGCAACAATCACATCCTGCCCCTGACTGGATGTCAGTAAAAAGTCATTTTATAGATGCTGCAAGAGAACACATCGGTATTAAAAATCCTAAGAGAACCAAATGGATGTCTGAGGCCACCTGAAACCTCATTCTCGAAAGGAAGGACTTAAAAGAAAAAATAAATGCAGCCAGAACACGCGGTGAGAAGTCCTCGCTAAGAGGGTCATATTAACAACAAGACTGGTCAAACGTAGCGCCAGAAATGACAAAAGAAGGTGGTATAACCAACTCGCGTCTGATGCACAAAAAGCTTCAACAGAGCATAGATCTAAGGATCTATATAGTATTACCGGTAAAAAAATTTCAAATCAAAGACCTCTTAAGAACTCCGAAGGAGATCTAGCAACATCCGCGAAAGATCAGTAGGAATTTAGGAAACAGCATTACTCCAGTATGCTTTCAATGACAACCTCCAACATCCCAAATATATGTACCTGTGATTCCCATGAAGTAAGGCAAGATATCTCCGTAGAATGCCCAGCCTTAGCAGAAGTTATCGCTGCAATAAATTCTTTGAAATCAAATAAAACCCTTGGAACCGACAATATATCGCCTGAAATGCTTAATGCCGACTCCCATATCACAGCCAGCATATTGCTTCCCCTAATTCAAAATTTCTGGCGGACACACGAACTTCACTCGAATTTAAAAGAAGGCCTTATAGTTAACATCCCCAAGAAAGGAAACCTGTCGGAATGAAGGAACTGGAGGGGCATCACCAGTGCAGTTAATAAAGTAATAGCCCAGATAATAAACAAGAGAATATCCGACACTGTACCTGGCTTCCGGCCAAAAAAGTCTTGTGTAGCCCACATCAATAGTCTACGTATAATTTTAAAACAATCCACAGAACTTCGCTCACCGCTTTACCTGGTATTTATTGTCTTTGAAAAAGCTTTCGATACAATAGATCAAAACGCTATATGGGGCGCTCTTTTTTTTTTTATCTAAAATCATTTGCCTTACCCAGTCTTTATACTGTGATGTTAAATGCCGTGTTGTACACAATAATGCTCTGAGTAGCAGTTTTAATGTCGTGGCTGGCGTCCGCCAGGGCTGTGTGTTATCACCCTTGCTTTTTAACATCGTTCTAGATGTTATAATTCGCAATGCTCTTAGTGGAGATATCAGCTGGGGTCTCAACCAACAACTCGAGAGCCTTGAGTACGCAGACGATATCTGCTTACTTTCCCACATCTATGAAAATATGAAATCGAAGCTAAAGTGCCTCGAAACAGAGGCAGCAAAAGCTGGCCTGAAAATAAACATTGGCAAGAGTAAAGTAATGCGCTGCAATACCGTGAACAGTAACAAATTTCGCATAGGAAATATGGAATTGGAAGAGGCCACGTCATTTTGCTACCTGGGTAGCAAGGATGTTGCATATCGAATATCTAAAGCCAACCAAGCATTCGGTACCCTCCGGTCGATATGGAAATCTTCTGCATTATGCACATACACTAAGATAAGCATCTTTAACTCCTGTGTCAAATTTGTGCTGCTTTATGCATGCGAGACGTGGAACACTACAGAACACGAGATAAACTCCCTACAAGTGTTTGTTAATCGATGTCTCCGAAGAATCCTAAACGTTTTTGGCCTAACACCATATCCAATGCAGAACTTTGGAGGCAAACAAACCAGCGGGCAATCCATATTGAAATAATGAATCGCAAATGGCGTTGGATTGGTCACACGCTGCGCAGACCTCCAGGTGACGTTGCTAAAATCGCCATTGAGTGGAACCCACAGGGTAGGACGAGAAGAGTAGACAGACCGTCTCACACATGGCGCCGTCAACTGAATATAGAAGTCATATCTACTGATCAAAGCTGGGGAGAAGTGAAGAGAATATGATCCAACCGGTCCGAATGGAATAAATTCGTTGTGTCCCTTTGTTCCCAATAGGAACCACAGGACATAATATATAATATATATATAAAAAACTACAAAAAAAGATGTAATGGATAATCAAGCTGACAAAATTTTAATATAATAAGTTCGAAAAAAAAAATAGAAACGGAAAAAATGTGTGTTTTTTACATGTATATATGATGTTTTTACATTTTAACCAAATTAAACTATTAAAAAAATGTCCAAATTTGTCCAGCATGAAACTAACATTAAAAAATAATATGTGATCTGTAGAACAATATTATTTGATTACTTTCTACATACACTTGCATAATTTAAAAATATATGTATTTTTCTATACAACCTTCGCTTCAAAAACAAAGATTTTTTCAAATTTGGCTGCAGAGTAACACCAAAGAGAAAAAAAGGAAACTCATTTGAACTTTGTTCTACAAAAAAATAGAGGAGGAATTCCTACTGAGGATTATTTAAAGTATTTAAAGAAAAAAATAAGATTATATTGTGTGAAGTTGGACAAAAAGTGGCATGAAAGTTCAAGGTGCGTTAATACCTTTAACTCCCGAAACGTTCAGTGGCTTATTTCTGAAGTAATATTTGAGAAATATAAAGTGATAACAGAAGCGTCGAGCTCTTCAGGAGCTGGTCGACAAAACTTTCAACATCAAACCAAAACGATTCAGACTTATTAATTCATGCAGCATGCATGTCAGCTCGTAAAAAGGGGACAAATGATTTGACTGTTGTTCTGAAGGAAACAATGCAAAGCCCAACACGATCACGTTCGGAGAAATAACCTATCGGATGTGTTCAACAAAGCGCTAGATACATCAGATCCCCTAATTTCATCTCTACGCCTATACACTCGCATACATCAAAGAAAACGTCTAACACTTCCATCTGAAGTCATCGAGTTGTTAACCTGTAAAGAACCTAATAAATAATTAATATCTGAACAGAATGATCCAAAAAAATGTTGGAAGTTTTTAAATGAAACACTTGGAAGATCAACGAGCAGAAGTATTAATGTAAAGGATTCCTACGGTGAACTAATTATTGATGATTTTCAAAAAGCTGAAGTTTTAAACGAATATTTTCTGAAATCTGTAAATGATTTAAAGGTACAAATTGAAGAACTGTCTACTGACTCTTTTGCCTATTTAAGAACTACAGGACAACTCAATATTAGATTTCATCTTGATTATGAAACAACGGATGATATTAAAAATGCAATATTAAATTTGAAGGAGAATAAAAGTGATGGCCATGATAATATAGTGCCGAAGATATTTTAAATAAGATAAATGATTTCACACCATATTTGGTCAATATATTTAGAAGAGAAATGTCTCTTTTCAGAAGTTACTTGATAAACCGCAAACAATTTGCTTATAAAGGGTCCGCCATCTAACTTTTTTTTTCAACTAGTGCCTTATTTCGTGAATGGTAACACTTAGCTCATGTCTGATTTGACAGATAATTAATTTTATCCTTCAGCTGAACGAATATGGTTGTGTATACGCTTGAACAACGCTGGGAAATATTGCGGACATTACTTTGAAAATCATGGTAATGTTGCAGAATGTGTGCGAAAATTGCCATTTTTCTTCGAAAATGAGCAAGGAGTGGTCGTTACAGTCAATGGCGATCGTTATCGGGCCATGTTGAACGAATTTTTGTTCACAAAAATTGAAGAGGAGGATATTGCCAACATTTGGTTTCAACAGGACGGAACAGGAAGCCATTGGTGAAATACAGCTGCACACAATTGATAATGTGCTTAAAAATTGGACCGATCGTGTAGGCTATTGCATGGCCAGCCGAGTCAGCCATTTGAATGAAATTATTTTCCATTATTAACCGGAAGGATTGTACTTTCAAATAAAAAAAGAAATTTGAGAAAATATTCAGTAGTTTTTTTTAATAGCATTTTCAAAAAAAAAAAGTTATTTGGCGGACCCTATATAAAAGGTCATAAAAGTTCACTTGGTGCAGTTGAACACGGTGTGTCACAGGGTAGTGTACTTGGGCCATTATTGTTTATCATTTACCTTAATGATATAATAAATCTTCAACTTTCTGGAAAACTCTTCATGTATGCTGATGATATATGTTTATTCTACCCCTACAAACACGAAACAGTCGCCAAGGTTTATATGGAACGGGATGCGTCGTTATTAACGGAGTTTGCGAGAATTAACAAACTAGTTTTAAATCCAACTAAAACTCAATTAATAAGATTTAAGCCACATGATGATCGCAGTCACTTTAGCGTATTCGTGGATGGTAATGAGGTTCAGGAAGGTAGTTCCATCAAGTATTTGGCCGTCGAACTCCAAAGTAATCTGTCTTGGTGTCAGCATATTCGTAATTTAAAGACAAAACTGCTCACGGTGTAGGTTTACTTTATAAATTTAAAAATAAATTTGATAAAAGTACGAAATTATTACTTTATAATGCTTTAATTCAAAGCCATTTCAATTACTTGGCTATATCGTATGGATATAAAAAAGCAACGAGCTCAAAGCGTTACAAAGAATGTAAAATAAAGCGTTAAAAGTTGTAGCTAACCTTCCAATAACCTATTCTACGGTGTTATTATATAGAAATATGTATCTTTAAAAATGTTCTACCTATTCACGGAATTTATAAGTTGCAGTTATTAATTTATGTTTTCAAATGTCTTCACAATATTGGTCATCACACACTAAGTTTTTCGAGAAACCAGTCTTCGTTTAATACACGAAACAATATGAATTTATCAGTTGCCCGGTGTAGGTTGGAAACAACGAAACAAAGGATAGATATACATCGGATAGTCGTGAGTTCAATAATTTGCCTCCAAATTTTAAAAATACAAACAGAATTTCAATTTTAAAAAAAAAACGATTAAAGATTATTTATCTCAACATATAGAAGAGATCTTATTTATCTTATTCTTCGATTATAAATGTTAAATTAATATATAGTAAAGATATATACATATATTATTATTATTTTTTATTTATTTATTTTTTTTTAATTTTTTTTTTTTATTAGTTTAAATAGTATACACATCTTACGTTTGTAAAACAATGCCTTTAAGGCGCAGAGGCAACAAAATTATAATGAATTATTTACTTCAAATAAATAAAGACCTAATAAATTAAAAAAAAAAAAAAAAATATAGATGCTGACGAAACCACGGATGAAGAATGTGAAAAAGAAAATATAATACTAGAAAACGAATTAGACATAATTAACAATTAATTTTCGAAGTACACTCACAAGAACTTTTCCATAAAAAATCAACAGTTATTTAAAAGTTTAATCGGTAAAGATGTTTCAATGGAATATACAGTTAAATTACCAAAGAAATATATTTTTAACGTTCTGCCTGTTATTCAACAAAAAAAAAAAAAAAACGAAAAAACGGACTTTCCGTAATAGTTCAAATATTCAGTTAAAATTTTCTATTTAAAACAAAAAGTTTTTATATTATATTGAGTATTGAAATAAACGAAAACAATCTATTATTTTTATGGATTTTGTCAATTAATTTTTCAACAGTTAAAAATAAACTAAAAAATACAATTGTTTTAAACGAAAAGTAAGTAGCCCCGTTTTTAACTGATTTTCAGTTAATTTAATGTGTATATTCAGTAGTCTTTACGGAAAAAATATTGTGAGTGTATGAAATACAAATTAAAATTTTTTTTATAGAATTATTATTTCTTAAAAAGATAATTAATAAAATAATATAATATATAATTAATAAATATATAATAATTTTGCTGACTTTAATAATTTCTTTGCTTATATTAGCAATTTTTCTGTAAGGATCCACCCAGCAAAAAGGTTGCTGACTTTACTGACTTTTTTTTGAGTGTAGGCAAAAATTTTACAGAATTAAAAATATATGACGTTAATAATTAATAATAATTCATTTATCAACAAAAAATTTTAATTTTCTTAACGTAAATAATTTTGGCTAGAAAAATTGGCTTTTTGACTATTGTGCATTGGTCAGTTTTGAAATCGGAAAAATTTTTGTATATTTCCATCTTTGAAGAAAATATCCACAAATCAAAGATCTATTAAAAATAATCCTGAGTGGTAAAATAAAAGAAGAAAAACATGATTTAAAAGGAAATGTCCATCATTATCACATTTAATTAGAAAGTTTTCCAATTCCCGTCGCGACATCTTCATTAAAAATTTGCATTGACCCAAAATCGAAAAAGGAAACCACACCATCTAAATCAAACTCATCAAGATGGAAGAATCATCATTAAAATTAGATTGGAAATACGTAGAAAACAGATTAAGAAAATCGCACAATTTTTTGGATGACTGACCATTATATACCATTTGTACAGGAATTGTGGAATCTTCTTTCAAATTTACAAAGCTCCAAAAACTCTTAGGATTGGATTTGATACAATCAATAAAACTCATTAAATACAGATTGTACAAAAAATAATCGGGAAGCTAATTTCTCTATCATAATTGTCAGAGTTAATTATGAATATAAATATTTTGTACCATCTCTATTAGTGAAAATGAAACTACCATCACTGTGTAGTCAAATCTAACAACTGGCGACTATTAAATGGGTAAACCAGAGAAGGAAATAGTAAAAATGCAAGTTACATTTTTTAGTTTTGAGGCATTTGATGCAAATGTTACAACTTGGCAGCGTTGGATGCGGCGTTTTGAGACGGCTCTAAATATTTTTGAATGTGAAATAGCAAAAAAGAAAAATGTTTTGTTACATTATATGGATGCCGGAACTTACGATATGTTATGTGATAAACTTGCAATTGTTAAAATTCTGAGCTAGCATTTCGACCTGAAACCACATGTAATTTTGGAAAATTATCGTTTCAATATATGCAAGAAAAAGGAAAACGATACATGTGCAGAATATTTGGTAACATTACGCAGATTAGCAACAAACTGTGATTTTGGTACATATTTAAACACGGAATTAAGAAATCAATTGGTTTTTGTCCTTAGAAATTTAAGAATACAAAGTCGGTTACTGGAAAGAGCAGATCTAACATTAGAGACTACAATTAATACAGCTAATACTTATGAAGCAGCAGAAAAGGCGGGTTAGAGTTAAACCAAGGTGCAGTAAAGGAGGTTGTGGATTTGATTGCTGATGAAAATAAGGTAAAGAGCAATCAGGAGAGGAAAAATATAAGGAAATGTATGAGGTGTGGTAGTGACAAACACTTGGCTAATCAATGCAACCACAAGGAGACAATTTGTAACTTTTGCAAAGGTAAGGGACATCTGCGCCGGGTATATTTTAAAGTATCACGTCAACTAAACCAGATAACAGAAGAGGAAAGTGATTCGGAACAAAATTTAGTAGAGGACATATCTGTATCTGTACAGTGGCCGACAAAAGTCTACGCACGACCACAAGTTTGGCCACTTTATGAGATCAAAAGCGTTAAACAATAAAGTGATGAAGCAGTTCTGTTTGAAATCTATTTTTATAGATATACAAAAAAAATATATTTACTGCAATGGAAACTTAAGAAATTATTCATGAAAAACATTAAAAAAGCATTGACAAAAGTCTACATACGACCAGCATGCATTGGCTTTTGTTATTGAATATTAACCGAAAAAAGCCGTTATTTATTACTAATGGAAAAGTGCCGTTGTTTTTTTTACTTGTTGTGTTAAATGTTTGCTTAAAATATTATTCAGTTGAAGTTTATGCAGATTTAGGCTGAATTTCAGTTTATGGGGGACACCCCTAGAGAAAAAATCTGAATATGCCATCCCCTTCAGAATGTTCCCAGGAGTACGAAAATCATAATGAATAAGGGGGCTCACGCCCCCTATGGGCGTGGCAGTCGAAAAACGACCCGGCCCACCTACGTAGACAAATGAAAGCTAATGTCTTCACGATTCCAAAAATAGCCATAGTTGCCAGATCGGGCGGTTTTTGCAGCCGATACGGCCATTTTTGTTAAATAGGGGCGGGGGTGAAAAACGACCCATGCCACCTACTTAGGCAATATTGGTATCAAATGAAAGGAAATGTCTTCACGATTCCAAAAATACCCGTAGTTGCCAGATCGTCCAGAATTTGAGGAAGATATGTTAATTTTTATAAAATGGGGGAAGGACTTTTTTTTGTTTATTTCTTTTTAGCTCGGCCAGAGGCCGAGCACTCGAGATCCCCGCCGTCTAGAATTAAGACATACTGGAGTTAAAAACCCCTAAGCCCGGCCGTAGGCCGGTCACGCAGAAAAACTTTACTAAGCGAAGCCAGTATAACAAATTTTCATTAACCAATCAGAAGCTTTCAAGAGTTTTCCTCGTTTCTTAATTTTGTACTTATCCTCATTTCTGATTTGACTCTTTTCGCACAAAATGCTCATTTTTGTTTGATTTTAACAAAATATAAGCAAAAAAAAAGGAAAAAAAAAATTTCCCCCACCCCAAATTTTCCAAAATGGCCATATCGGCTACAAAAATCGCCCGATCTGGCAACTACGGCTATTTTTGGAATCGTGAAGACATTAGCTTTCATTTGATACCCATATTGTCTACGTAGGTGGGCCGGGTCGTTTTTCGACTGCCACGCCCATAAGGGGCGTGAGCCCCCATATTCATTATGATTTTCGCACTCCTGGGGTCATTTAAGGGGGCGTGGCATTTTTTTTTTTTCCAGGGGTGTCCCCCATAAACTGAAATTTTGCCCAGATTTAATTAATATTTAATTGTAGTAATGGCTTCTCGTAAAGAAATTTCAATTGAAAGTTTTTAAATTTAAGTAAGTCTACAGTTCAAATAATATTTAGTAACTTTGAAAACAATGGTACAGCTAAAAAAAACCGCGTAGTGGTCGCTCAAAAAAACTAAGTCGTAGAGACTTTAGCTTCCTTTTAAGAGAAGTGGACAAAGATCTAAAATTAAATGCCCCAATATTGGCCCAAGACCTCGCAACTCGGATGTAACCTCTGAAATAATTGTACATCCACGAACCATACAAAGAACTTTAAATAATAATGGTTACCATAGCAGAACTCCTCACAAAATTAGCGACAAAAATCAAAAACTCCGAATGGAATTCGCCGAAAAACCATATTGAAAAGGACATGGATTTCTGGAAGAGGGTTTTTTTCACTGACGAGTCGAAATATAACATATTTGGAAGTGATGGTAGAGAGTATTTCGAAAAAAAATACAGCAATGGATCCGAAGAAATTAGTCGCCACTCTTAAGCATGGTGGAGGCAGCGTGATGGTTTGGGGTGCTGTCGCTGCTTCTGGAGGAGGAAAGTTTGTATTTATTGAGGGTAATATGGATCGTTATTTGTACAAATCCATTTTGGAACAAAATTTGAAACCATCGGTTGACGTTTTAAATCTTGGCCAGAGTTGGATTTTATCAGCAAGACAACGATCCAAAGCACACGGCTCAAATTGTCAAAGATTAGCTGCTCTATCATGCCATACGACAGCTGCACACACCACCTCAAATCCCGGACTTAAATGTAATTGAGCACTGGTCTGAGATTCTGGAACGAAAAATCCGAAAAAATCATATTACTAGTGCCCCAATGCTGAAAGAGAAGTTTCAAGAAGAATAGCAAAACATTACGTCCACAGAGCTGGAAAATTTAGTTGCTTCGATTCCCAGACGATTACAGGCAGTGTTAGATGCCCGTGGTGGCCCAACGAAATATTAATTTCAATTAAAAGTAATAATTTTTAATACTGGAATAAAGTTCTTTAAGGTAGTGCACATATCGTATTGAGACTTTTGTCAACCATTTTTTTTTTATTTTTTAATGAATAAAAGTTTAAGTTTAAAACATATTTAGTTTTTTTTAATATGTTAATAAAAATACATTTGAAACAGAACTGCATCATTACTTTTGTTTATTATGGTTTCAAAATACATAAGTTGTGGAAATAGGGGTCGAACGTAGACTTTGTCGGCTACTGTATATGAAGGCAATGCGCGATTACTAACCAAGATGCTCGTGTGGTTAGTAATCGCGCAACATTTTCTTGTAATCTTGAAGTAAACAAGGCTGTTATTTGTTTTGAAATAGACACTTTGGCACCAGTATCAATTGTAAGCCTAGATATTGCAAAAAGATATTTGCCAAAGGAAAAAGTACACCCAAAGGATACAGAACTATACAGCTTTTGTGAAAGTCCGTTAGATTATGTGGGATATATTATGGTTACGGTGAAAGGTTTGACAACAAGCCCTCCAGTCAAGTTATATGTTGTAAGATCGCGAAGAAATGCATTATTGGGTCGAGAATGGTTACGTGTAGTGAAGCTAGAATGGGGTAAGCCCAATAAACCAAGAAATGATGCTGTATCATTTATGATATCGTTTTTAAAAAAATATGTGAACGTTTTTACGATATTCAAAAAATTTTTGTTTTTGGAAAAAACTTCAAAGTTATTTCAAAACAAATAAAAACAAACTTTAAAAATTTTCATTAATTTTTAAAATTATTTAACTTTATACAAGGAAAAACAATATCTTCTTAAACAATTTTGGTAAGTAAGGTTAACAAAGAATCCAAGGCTGTTTTAACAGTGAATATTTCTTTTTAGATCGTTATTTGTACGTTTGTTGGTCCCAGCGATAAAGATTTTGTTTTGGAAAGAGGATACATTTAATACTACCACCGTTTCCTGACACCAGCGGTAAGTTTTTTTTAACAATATAACAAACACGATTTAAAGCATGGGATGACTTTTTGGTATCCTTAAAGTAAATTGGATTATGCATTCCCTCGCCTAAAATATCTGTCGCCTCTACGCTTGCGAAACAAGCCATGTATTTCTTAAAGTTTAAAAAAAATCCTTTATTTTATCTTTTTGCGATGTTTTTAAAAAGTGTTTTTATTTTTGTTTTAAGGTACCAACAAAATACCTTAATTTTATCCGTTACAAAGGTCAAAATTAAGCCGTTTTATTGGACTGCTCCAAAAAAATCAATTACACAAACCAACAAAATTTAATTAACTTGATGTCCAGGCTAACAGAGGAAGTTTTGTTAACAAAGCGTGAAGTAAAAAAACTTGTAGAAGCCAAAGATATCTCAAAAGAGAACATCTTAACCCAAACTCCATTTACGTCTGTAGATGAGTTTTTGAAATTCGATAATCAAATTAAGGAACAAAAAAACTCCAAAATATTGGTATTTATCTTACAGTTTTTTAATCATGCTTGCCAACCAAAACGATACTGTTATCGATAACGATAATGCAATTTAAAACTATTTCGGTAACAGTATTTTAAGAGAAGCGCTATTCCATTTGTTTCCATTCAAAAACGATATTTCGATAACTAGTTTTTAATGGTATCTAAATTTTAGTGGCAGTATTTAAATTATTTCTCTAACAGTCTTTTAAAGGTAAGGATATTTTAAATGTAACGGCAGTCAGTTGAATGTGTTTTGCATCGATAACAGTATTTTACGGCATTGCCTGACAACATTGGTTTAAATGTAATAATATCTTTACATTGTTCCATAGATGAAAGTTCTTAGAATTTAAAAAATATTTGTACTCAAATTCTATGAAATTTCCTATACAAAAGTATATTGCGAACTATATATTCTACAGTTAGGCCGCGCAATCAAATTTAAAATTGTATGTTTAATATTTTTAGGCAGCAAACGTCATAAGACGAGTATCTGCTACATGCAACAAAGATTTTGTGTTTAAATCATGGAGATTATTAGTAGCTGACAGTACAGCCAAAGATTTTAATTGGAGCGGCTTGAATAATAAAACCTGTGTCTCAAAATTAGCAACTACTGCAGCTCTACAAGGTATTTTAATATAAATAATATAATAAAATTTAAACTGAACTAAGTTTTATTTAAATTGCAGATGCTTTTTTAACAAAATATCCTGAAGAATTGCAAATTTACCACCAAAAAATAGCTTTACATATGCCAATGATCGTTTATCTAAGCAAGAAAAATACATTTCAAAATCTTAAATGAAAAATACATATTTGTTTTCTTAATAACGTTTATAGACTTAAATTCATTCAAAACTTTATGTTGATATGTTATTGTATTACATGTATGTGAATTTTTACATGATATGTAATTTTTTGTTGCTTTTTATCCCGTTTAAAATACCCATAATCTGTTCTTATGTGTTTTCTATTTTTAATTGCCCTTGAATTAATTATGTTTAAAAAACTTCCTTGTTTGACTATTTTTCCCTGTTTAAATACTCATTTAACCGATTTTATTACTTCATTTTAGTTTATTTTTATAACTTAGTTTTAGTTATTTCATTGTTTTGAAAAAATAAAACGCATATTAAAATATTCAATAAACCATTTTTTTATTTAAAAATATCGTAATTTTTATTATTTAAAATATCATTACAGACATTGCTTTAGAAATCGTTGAAGATATCATATGTGATAAATTTAACGATAAAATAACGACAAATATTCTGGAATATTTCGAAATTTTTATCGCGCTGCCTTAAATTTTCGATATCATAACGATATCGTTATTTCATGGAATAACGATATCTTTATCGAGTGTGTATTTTTCTCCACAGTACCTATTGCTTATGAGTCTATAATGATATCATTCTCGGGCCAACTTATCATCGAAATGATATCGATATGATATCGTTTGGTTTGTTGGGAGATAATACAGGAAAAACTAATTGAAAAATATTCTAAAGTGTTGTCATCAACAATGGGGAAAATTATGGGGTATCATGCTCGATTTCGTCTTGAGGAAGGAGCCACACCGAGGTTTTTTAAGGAACGAATAGTGTCGTTTTCTTTAAAACAATCAGCTGAAGATGAGTTGGAAAAGCAAATGCAGGATGGTCTGCTATGGTTGTGGTGCCGAAGAAGAACCGGATAGTTAGATTGTGTGGCGATTATAAAAACAATATTAATCCGGTTTTAAAAATGAATTAATACCCAGTAGATGAACTCTTTAGTACTATGGCAGGCGGTCACAAATTTACAAATTTGGATTTGTCAAAAGCATATTTGCAATTAGAAAGCCATCCCAACAACCGGCATTCAAATAATGTACCATTTAAGTGGTGCAGTAAATGTGAATCAGCTTTTGAGCAGATTAATAAAATTATGCAATCGGATATTGCTTTAGCTTTTTATGATCCATAGGGAGTGGGCGAGGTACTAAGCCATGTGTACGCAAACGGCTCAGAAGAACCGATTTATTTTGTATCACAGACCTATAAGATTCAACAAAGATATAGTCAGATCGACAAGGAAGCGTATGCAATTATTTTTGGCATTCAGAAATTCTATCAGCACCTCTGGTCAAATTTTCTCACCTCATAAAGGATTGCCAGTATTATCAGCTAGTAGAACGCAACATCACGCAGTTTTCCTGTCTTCATTTAATTACGAAATTAAAGTTAAGCAATCCAAAGAAAATGCAAATGCTGACGCTTTGTCTCGGCTACTTTTTAAAGAATGCAACATTGAGATTGATGAAGTAGATATAATTGAAACATTATTTTTACAAAGCATGACCTTTACGTTTGAAGAATTGAAAACTGCAACTGAAAAAGATGGTGATATACGTATTCTTCTTTAAGGTTTGAAACATGGTCGAGAGTGTGAAGTCATACATAGCTTTAATATACAGCAAATAGAATTTACGTTATAGCAGGGTTGCATTCTATGCGGCATTCGAGTGCACGTTCCTGGAATATTGCGATCACGGATGCTTAAGGAACTTCAAGCAGGAAATTTTGGAGAACCTAAAATGAAGGTTCTAGCCCGTGAGTATTGAAAATTTAATGCAAGACTGTGTGGCTTGAAAATCGGTGCGACCTCCTTTCATCCATACACTATTGGAACACGCCAATGAAAGATTTTGAGAGGGTGAACGCGGATTTTGCTGGGACTATATTTGGAAATTGGATTTGCTGGGACTATATTATCTTACTAGATGCCTACAGTAAGTTGCCATAAGTTTTTGTGATATCGAACATAACATCTGAAACAACAATATAAAATCCTCGAGAAATTTTTTCGAGAATGGATACACCAAATGTCTTCGTATGTTACCACGGTACGCAATTTAAATTTACAAATTTTCAGAACTTCCTAGCGAGAAACGGAATAACACATAAATTAGGACCCAGCAAGAAATGGTCTTGCAGAGCGGTTTGTACAAACAATTAAAAATAATTTAAAGGCGATTAAATGTACATAGGCAAATTTCAAATAAAGAAGTTTGCAAGATTCTATTGCCATATCGTCGTGCGGTCCATCCAACCTCGGGATGATCGCCAGCAATATTTATGATTGGCAGGCAAATTCAATCTTGGCTAGATTTAATAGTACCCCGAAGAGTAGTAGAGCTGTTTACAGAGGGAGAAAACGTAATAGTTCATGAATATTTACATGGCGACAAATGACAATTTGGCAGAATCATACAAAAAGTGGGAGATCTGCATTATAATAACGAACAAGTTTTGGAAAAGACATATGGACCAAAATGCGCAAGGTCGGAGATAATTTAAATACGAGTCCAGAAATCGATAATTGCAAGTCTCAAAGCAATTCGAGTATGGAGCAACTTGCTGTCAACAAGTTCCACAAAACAACAAAGAACTGGAAATAACTGCAGAATAAAGTTAGCGGATGATATTCCTCCCGAAGTTAACAGTAATGTTGCAGCTTCGAGTAAAACTGTCGTTGCAAATAGCAGTAACGTTTCGGGGCAACAAATAGTTCGGCGTTCGGGAAGACAGATAAAAGCACCAGAACGTGTTAATTTATAATTACACAATTAATATGTTTTGTTATTATTCCATTATTATATATATCGTTATATTAAATATTTGCTAAGGGGGAAGAAGTGTCAGAGTTGATTATGAATATAATTATTTTGTACCATCTCCATTATTGAAAATAAAACTACCATCACTGTGTAGTCAAATAATAACATGAAAACACGCGTTTTAACCTAACAATAATGAATACAATTAAATTTGTCCTAAGCATTATTTGTTGCTTTATACTTTGTATGGTATTTATTCCTAAGATTTTTGAATATTTTCCATCCCTTAGTGTACCATGGAAGCTTGTATACTTTAGGATTGGCTACAGGGATGCAATCATTAACAATACTTAATATATTAAATAAAAAAAT
>JAEKOY010000561.1:0-25000 GCA_021234595.1 Delia radicum | reverse complement strand
ATGGTATATGAATTCATCTTCATTTAGAATAATATGTAAATAACTAAAAAAAAATTACATTTATCAAAATTCAGCCAAAATAGTTAATATTTGCGAAAGTTAGTTTAACAAAAACTTTCACTTCAGTGAATGTCTACCAAATATTTTCAAATTCTATTTTAAAAATGTTCACATATTCGTATCGCTATGCTGTCATATAACTTTAAAATACATTTCGCGTTTTTCCCATGAACCGCAATGTTTTTTTCTCTTTTACACAAAATAATTATTTTGATTTGTCTATTTGCTCGTGCTCAAAAATGCTTTGATCCATTACGAAATTGGATGATAATATGTACAAAAATAGTAAAATATAGTGAAATTTTAGGATTTACTTGGTAATGCTGCATATTTATTAAACTAAATTTGATACCCAAACCTTGCTGAAAGTCTTATCAGTATTTACTGGGGTGTTCAATCGGTTAACCGTTATTCGATTAATCGATGAATTTTAATCAAACAACTGTTCGAGTAAACTAAAATGGAAAATTTCGAGTAACGAATAACTCGAACAATTTTGGTCGATTAATCGAGCTAATCGAGTAAATCAAAATATGTTCTATTTCAGTTTATATTTTATAAAAAAACTAAAATTGTTTCGTATTTTTAAAAATATTTTTTTTTACAAAACAACATTCACACTGAAGCCGAAAATACATGCTTTCGTATATTTTTAGGTTTCAAACTAATTTTACAAATTTTAAAATGGAAACATATTTTGGTGTTTAATATGAACGTAGTATAAAATAAAAGGTAATATGGCGGTTAAAGTGTTAATTTATATATTATATATTATTAATGTGTTGTAAGGCTATAATTTTTTATATTAATTATATATTATTAATGTGTTGTAAGGCTATAATTTTACAGGCAATCTGTACTGATAAAAATATTTTTCTTTGTTAATTTTAGAGAAAAAAGTTCGGCACCGAGACCAGTGCCTAAAATATCGTTTTTTTTTTTTTTTTTTAGCAATTTCTTAAGATATTTTTAAAATATCCTTGAAAAATTCAAGACATTGTAATACATAAATAAAGGGTCAAAACAATAAAAAAAAATATAAGACCAGAAGGTCCGATTGCCATAAATTAAGCGAAATTTTTTTTGGTATCTAAATATTCAACAATAAATAAAAATCGCACCAATCGCAAAACCATTAGATGGTGCTAAATTTTTTGCAAGGTTTGAATTGTAATGAGCTCCCCAGCAAAACCACACATTACCAAATCATGGGTAAAGTAATACATCGCCATAGGGCTTCATGCATTACTTTACACGTCACTTCACTGATGAATTATACAGGCGATGAGCCTCAATGTAACTCATTACCTTGTAGGGGGTAAAGTAACTGGTTACTTATATGGTTACATGGTGGGAAAAAGTAATGTGTCTATAAATAGATTTTCATAAAAAAAAATGCATAAAAATTTTTTTTTACAGATATTTTTTTTAATTAAATAAATAACTTTTTTTTTTTATTAAATAAATAACATGGTCATGCTGGGATTCGAACCTGGGGTCTCTGGTATTTAACAATTAGTTAGGCGAGAACTCTACCAACTGAGCTATCGATACATACAATATTTTATTGCTTAAAATGTAGATGAGTTGTTGTGCTTCGTGTTTTCGTTCGTGATATCAAAATATACACCTTACCATTATGCTTACAAAAAATCACAAAGTAATGTGTCTATAAATAGATTTTCAAAAATATATATTAATAATTACTTTACGTTTATAATTCATGCATTATGTAATTGATGATCGGTAAGTCATTATTTTCTGTTTTGAAGTAATGTAAAATGTAATGCGTGCATTTATTTAAGAAGTATTGCATTTATTTAAGAAGTAAATAAAGTTTAATACAATATGGATTAATAATAACAAGTGTTGATAGTATAAGAGTTATAATTACGTTTTACAGGGTTAGGCACTATACCTCCCCTTTTTTATAAAAGTACAAGGTAACTTGTTATCGGTATCTCATTACTTCTTGTAATGATACAGGTAAGGAGTACACATTACAAGGTAATGCATTACTTTATCGCACCCACTACCAAAGTTTTGCTGGGTCATTATAGTTTTATGGTGTTACAACTCAGATTGGGCCGTTCACACTTTTTTTTTCAATTCGGATCTATATTCAACTTAATTAATTAAATTAAAAGTTTGTATAATTTATATGATTTTCATTCCATATTTTTCCGAGGCATATACTGCATGCCATATTTTTTTTTTATTAATTAATAATCATATAATTACACATTATATACTATTACCCTAACCGAGCACTAGCTTTTATGACTTTCGGCGCGTTTGTAACGAAAACAACCAATGCCTCTGGTTGGAATCGAACCCACGACCCCCGCATTTATAAGCCAGCACGCTACCAACTAGCCTACCGGGGCGCACGCATGCCATATTATTTTTGATATTTGCGAAAAATTCTAAAATTTATATCTCTAATAAACGAAAGAAAATAATGTGAAACCCCTCGGTTGTATATTGTTTTAGAAAATTTTTTTAATTTTAAATTAATTGCTCAACTTTTGTTTATAATTTTGAAAAATATATTTCGGAACTCATGATTTTGTATTTATTTTGTATTTCATTATGAATTTTTAAGGAAAGATTAATGGAATAAAACTATTGAAATTATTCGAGTTACTCGAGTAATTTTAAAATCTAACTCAATTACTCGTATAAGGTAAAAACCTCAAAATCGGGGTACTCGGTTACTCGAACAAAACGAAACCCGAGTAATTTACCATAAAAAAGTTAAGAAAAACTGTTTTATTTTTAAAATATAATGTATGAAAAAACTGGATACGCAATTAAAATCAGCGTGGTCGAAATATTTCGGATCAATATTTCGGCAATCTTATTTTCGACTTTAGGGTTCAATTTTGTTGCGCTGTGTTTTTATAAGGCAAACAATTATGGCGTCAAACAGGCAACAACAATAAATTGACAATAAAATAACAATAACACAATTGCTATACAAATGGCAACAATTTAACCCACCCTAAAATATTTATATATATTTTTTCTTGCTGTGAAACAAAACGTATCTAAAATCCTGCACGTTTTCCCATTATCCATTTCTCTATAAAGTGTTGCTCTAGTGATGAGATGAGTGCTGATGATGGTGGTGGTGGTGGTATTTACTAACTCATTCACTCACGCTCATTGTACATATTTATTTTATAATATTGCCAATCAAGATGGCTGAGCAAACAAAATTTCAGTGGCGTTTTGGTATAATAGAGCTGCTGCGCATTATTTCAGGGTAAACACTGTAGCAAGGATCAATAACATTTTATCTTTCTTCCTTTATATTCATACATTGAATATTAGGGTTGTTCGAACTTAGGCTTTGAATGAATTTCGTCTAGGTTGGGAAGAGTTATGCAAATAGTTCACTATTCAGTGGAGCAAGCTCAAACCTAAAAGTGCCAATACCACCAGTGTTTTTCTTGGGAAAAAAATTAATTTTTTCGATCGAAAACTTTTTGCAAAAATCTGTTTTAATTTGCAAACATTAAAATTTTCTATTCTCAATTTATAACGAGCCTTCAACCTGCGTATATTTACAAAAATAAAGCAAATCAAACATATTAGCTAGGTTGATACTAGTATTTCGATCTAGCTAGATATCTCATCAGAAACATAAGTTTTAAAAAGCTAGAGCCTCCAATATAGGCAGAACTTTTACAAAAACCCGAAGTTTTAGAAAAGCTAGAGCCTCCAGAATAAGCAGAGCTTTAACAAAAAAGCTATTAATCGTCAATTTTGCTCCATTCTTGTCTTCTTAGTAATCAAGCACGTGGTTAGGGTCTTTTCCTAACTAGCATCATGACATTACTAAACTTTGAAGACCAAAAATGTTCTATTTATATAAAAAGAATTTAGTTTTTTGTTTCTATATAAATGGAGATTATTTCTGTGTTATTTTCAACGAGCTTTCAACCTCCGTATATTTACAAAAATAAAGAAAATCGAACATATTAGCTAGGTTGATACTAGTATTTCGACCTGGCTAAAGATCTCATCGGAACCCGAAGTTATAGAAAATCTAGAGCCTCCATAAAAAATACATACTAATAAAGAGTTGAATTTTATATACATAAATACGAACAAGACGTGGTTCTACTTACCGCTTTAAAGAGAATTTTTAAACCGTCCACCATTTTTATTTTAATACAATTTATAAATAATTTAAATTTTATTGTTATTATCAAAAATAAAAATATTTAAAAATAATAAGGATTTACATTTTCTATTCGATTATGAGACTATTCGAGATACGAAAAAAAAACTGGAGACCAAAATTATTCCAATATTTCCAGATGTCAAAAAATAGAGTTCCCAATATAGAATATTTTTGGCATATGACTCCAAAATCGTGCATTCACAAACATTTCGACGCTAAGTTGAATGAAGCAATTTCTTTTTTGTTGGTCTTTAAGTGGTAGGGTCTTGAACGTTGGAAAGGTTTTTTTTTGAGAAATTGTTCTAAGACTTTAGAAATGCATACACACAGATAATAGACTGGTTGTAATTATATTGTAACCAACAAAATTTAATCACTATTCAATAATTGTTATTGGAAGTACTTAAAATTTATCATCAGAATAATTCAACTATATTGTAAACAGAAAATATATACAATTAACCAAAACACAGGCACATCATTCAAAATATTGGTTTTCTTTATCAATATTGAAAAAATATTATCTTCTACATTAGCTTTAATACCAACAACCAACCACTTTTCGGAAATTTCATCGCTTGAATAAAATATTTGCAGTTAAAATCGAATATCAGTTTCGCCTGCAAAAAAAAAAAACAATCACTCTATCTTTTATATTAGTTTTCGTTACCAATTTTAAAATAATATAAAGTTTTTTAATAGTTTTGGTAACTCTAATAAAATATTAAGATTAGCAACCCAATTTCTGTTGTACATACAAATCTATTTTTAGACATTCATATTTAAACTTAAAGAAAAAAAAAATATTCAAGGTAGAAATTTCAATACACAAATTCAAATTTGGTGCGGGTTAGAGCTAAAGTGATTGCCTGACAATCAGAAGGTCACCGGTTCATCTTCAGTTCTCGGTATAAGAATTTTTTTTAATCAAATAATTTTAAAACAATATAGTAATTTTTCTATAGTTTTGGTAACTCTAATGAAATATTGAGATCAGCAAACGAATTTCTGTTGGACATACAAATCTATTTTTAGACATACATATTTAAATTTTAAACAAAACAAATTCAAGGTTGCAATTGGAAAATATAATTTCAAAATGAGTTTGAGCTAGAGGTAAAGTAATTGCCTGACAAGCAGAAGGTTCGTCTGCAGTTCGCGGAATAAGAATTTGTTTTAATAAAATAATTTTAAAATAATATATTATTTTTTTTATAGTTTTGGTAACTCTAAAGAAATATTGAGATCAGCAAACGAATTTTTGTTGTTCATAAATCTATTTTTAGACATACATATTAAAATTTGAAAAAAACATTCAAGATTGCAATTGCAAAAATATAAATTTTAACTGAATTTAGGCTAGAGGTAAAGTAATTGCCTGACAAGCAGGAGGTCGCCGGTTCGAGCCCAGTTCTCGGCAGAAGAATGTTTTATTAATAAAATAATTTTAAAATAATATATATACCGAAATAATATACCGAATTTCTGTTGTACATACAAATCTATTTTTAGACAAATATTTAAATTTGAAACTAAAAAATATTCATGGTTGAAATTTAATAAAACATATTTAAATTGGGTTTAGGTTAGAGGTAAAGTACTTGCCTGACAAACGGAAGATCGCCGGTTCGAGCCCAGTTCGAGGCATAACATTTTTTGGTTAACAAAATAAATTTTGTTGAATACATGTGAATCTATTTATAGAATATTATAGTCCATAAACATAAAATATTCAATTGCTACAGTGAAAATTAGAAATTTGTAAATAAATGTCGGTTGTTACAATAGTATTAATAAAAGGGATAGTACGTGGAACCACAAAAATTCAATTGGCCAAAAATTCGGTTGCAACTACAAAACTGTTTTCTGTGTGTAATCAAGGAAAACATTTTTAGTGTTTGCTCTTTTGGACTAAAACTCGACCCACTGATGTGTGAAATAAAATAATAATAAAAAAATAATAAATTTTGTATCATATTGTATTATATAATTATAATTGTATTTTTCCTTTGCAATAATTTTGGTCTTAAGGTCTTTTTTCGTACCTCAAATAGTTTTCGAGAAAATTAGAAGATTTAAATATTTGCAAAGATTTAAATTTTTTTTTCGAAAAACTGACTCATTTTCGATTTCACATTGTTTAAAAATTTGATATCTTTCAACAAAAACCCATGTCGAATATCAGTTCGAATTTTGCTGAAACTTTTTATACCTAAGCGAAATTCCTCAAAAAATGCTTACTTGATGATCTGCCCTACTGAGCATACATAGACTGCTGATTGTTTATTATGCACACATTGACAAAAAACACTCGAACATATCATGGTAATTTTACAAATCGCACGTTTTCTACAGTCTGTGACAAAAGCTATCAACGATTTTTAAAGATAAACGGGAAATGTTAAGTTTTCTTTGATATTTTTATTTTAAATGAGCTTGAGATTCCTTTTTATAAATTATAATTATTTATTATTATTCTTTTCCAATATTTCATCTCCACATTGGGCAACTTCTTCAGGGAACAATAGTTATAATTTGATTAACTGTTCGTAAACTTTTTGCATTCACTTTCTATGTTCTGTTATTACAAATTTGGTAATTTTTTCAATTTGTTCAATGATTTGGAATCAAATTGATTGTACAATATTGTCGTCGTACTTATTCCGTTTCACATTTAACAGCGACAATTTTAGTATTTCTGTTCTTTTTTTTTTTTTTTTAGTCGAAATCTTTTATTGAGCTTGCATGCTTTTATTAGATTACATGAAGAATACTTTTTTTTTTGGCCTGAGCACATAAAAAAAATTAAAAAACCAAGCAGAAAGAACATTCAATTAAATAGAAATACATATGTAGCTTTGAAATGGAACGATGTTGTTTTCATATGTTTCAGCTAATTTTTAAATTTCCGAAATATCATCTAAAATTTTGGAATATTAATTTAAATAGGAGAAACTTCAGTTTAACTAGCATCATATTTACTTTAATAAGATTTATGTTTGATTTAAAACATGTTAATTTAGATATGATAAATGACACTGTGCAACAAATTTGCGGTCACGGTTTGTAAACTCAATGAAACCAAAGGGAAATGAAGTATCAGTAGATCAAAACTCCTAAAAGGTTTTGAAAAATTAACTAGTACTTTTTGTATGACATGCAGCTACATCTACTTCATTCAGGAAATGCTAATTTTAGTAAAAAAAAAACACTATTTGTAATTCAGAAAATTCTGTGAAAATCAATATGAAATTTCTGACTTTCAATTGAAGTTAGGTTAGGTTAGGTTGAGCTGGCCGGTCAAAGACCCCGCATAGACCATTAGGTCCCTAGCGTTACCAGATAAGGAACGATAACCCCCACGTTAGGTCAGTCGTTAGTGATGGTAGCCAGAGTTCCCCACACCCTCTTAGCAAATGTTAGAAGTCTCAAGATTCCGATTTCTGAGATTTCTCCCAGATCGCGGAATAGGTGGTCCCCTAAACATTTCGCCCTTGAGCGTGCAAGAGCAGGACAATGGCACATTAGGTGTTCCACCGTCTCTCTGTCCCCCGGTACCCCCACAGAATCTACATTCGTCACTCTGCAGCCTTCCCGCTCTCTTGGCAAGAACTGCCGTCCAGCAGTGACCAGTTAAAATCCCCACAAGAAGTCTACAGTCGCTCCTGGACAAGGACAATAAAAGTTCGGTCGCTACGGGATCGTAGGATTTCCACATGATTTTAGATACTCTGCATGTTTCGGTATTTCTCCAAACCGCATCAGCTCTTCGCATCATCGTGGATTCTACATCCCTTTTCAGAGACCGAAGTGGCACGCGAACGTCCAATGCCATTTCAACTGGCAAATGGACTCCCCGTTTAGCCAGTTCATCCGCAACCTCATTCCCTTCAATACCCCGGTGCCCACGAACCCAATAGATGTGGACTCTCCTTCCGGACCCAAGTCTCCCTAGAGAGTTCTTGCACTCTTGGACAATTGAAGTTGCAGAAGTTAAAAATATTTCTGATAGTTTTTGAGTTTTCAAAAGAATTTTTACAAATTTTATGAAAGTTGGTTTATAAAATGATGAATATCTATGAAACATTTGTCTTTAATATTTCTGTAACTCTTCTTCGTATTTATGATAACTTCAAAAATTTGATAAACAATTGATAACAAATGATTTATGAAACATTTTCATCAATATGATGAAACTTTCGTGTAGTTAATATTAAACTGCATAAATAAAGTTCAAGTTTTTTCCCTATAAAATAATTTGTTGCTTTGAAAAAAAAAATCATATTATTAGTAATTTTTTTTTTTTTTTGCTAATTTTAGCAAATCGGGTTTCAGAAGTTAGTAAAATAAAATTAGTTAAATTAGCAACCAAAATTAGTACAAAATTTAGTAATTTGTAAAATAAGAATAGTCGTACATTTTACTAAAAAATAACTTTATACTAAAAGTTAGTATAGTAAAGTGAGATGGAAAACTGATCTACTAATTTGTTTACTAATTTATTTTTTTGAGTGTTTTGCTGCCCGTTGCTTTTTAACTTCTGACTTGATTTAACTCTTAACTTGATTTAATTTTACACGCAGAGAAAAAAAAAATCATATTATGATATTTTGAGAGCATCATGTTATGATTGCAGTGCCTGACCAAGGACTATGAAGAACTATGATGCACAGACCGGTGCGCTACGCGCACCTCATCGTGCCAACGTCCCAACACCCCAACATGCCAACGCCCACAAAGGTAGTTATAAAGGAGGTCACAGTGGATTTTGTTACCCATTATTGATATAAATAATTCATTTATTTATTTTTTAGTAATTTTTAAGCTATTTCAATTGATAATAGTTTTTAAAATAGTTGAAAAATAATTTTTTTTTGCCTGACAATAATAATATGATCGCAGCAATCATATTATGATCTGAAATGGCGATGAAATCCTCCTCGGGAATCATAATATGATCAGTTAGAATCATATATATGATAACTAGGATCATAATACAATAATTTCATGTCCGCAATCATGTTCAATCATATATTTTATCTGCGTGTAACCCCCATTTTCTTCGCCGTATCGACGAAAACCTTTCACTTTTTTGTATGGAACTTTTTTGTTACTCATGGCTACACTCATATAAAAAGGTCGGTAAAAGTTACAGAAAAAACTGTAATTGTTACAGAAAATTTTGCTGATATTAGGCCAGCAGATCGTTTTGCTAATTTTAGCAAAACGTGACAGTAATTTGTTAGTAATGTCTTAAATGACAGAAGAAGTTTTTATGTATAAGTATATCTAAAATGACAGAAGACGTTTTGATGTTTGTATTATATATAATTATGTATTGGGTTATATCAAATTTTATAAAAATTTAATCAAATTTATCAACCATGTATTATCATATATAAAACTGAGAATAGTAGTAGTGATTAGTTTTTTTGGTAAAACATTTTGAAAATATTATTATATATAAATACATATTGATACATATGCTATTTTATTTGATCATATATTTGTATATTAAAAAATATATCGTTATAAATAATTATTTTTACTCGTGTAGGCAAAAAAAAAAAAATAAATTTAAAATTTTTGATTATCCAACGTTTTGCAGTGAAGAGTTATGTTACCATTTACACTTTCCCCATTTTATTTGAATTACTTTTAGTACATTTTTAAATAAACACAAACAGAAGTTGCATAAAAAAACTTTGACATTTTCCCATAATCTATTGTACAAATTGACAACATCAGTGCTAGACGACAGTATATAATTTCTTATAAATATTCAATATAAATAAGTATTTGAAATTAATATAATTTAATATCACTATCACCCAACTTTCATTACAAAATTGCTAAGAAAAGAAAAGAAAAAAAAGTGTGTGAACATGTAATTCTTCCTATTTTGTAGAATATTTATCTTCATTATAAGTAATAAACAAATCACAAATGAACAACACACTGCTCTAAGAGTGTGTACAACAAAATGTTGCAAATGCGAAAACAGCAACAAAAAGTACAATCAAAATAAACAAACACTATCAAGAAGAATTGCAACAACACCAGAAGCTACAATGGTTAGTTTGATGTTCATCACAATACATCAACAAAGAACAAAGTGACACAAAACATGGACGCGTCACTTTCCATCACTCAAATGTGACACTGGTCAAACGACAGCAGCAGCAACAATACAGTAACTTTATTGTATGGATACAAACAACATACACAGAGAGAATATAAGAGGACGAAAAATAATGAAAATTTTCATTAATTTAATGAAACTTTTCTTTACAAATACAACAAAAAACTTCTTAAAAATAATGAAAATTTTCATTAATTTAATGAAATTTTTCTTCACAAATACAACGAAAAATTTCTTAAAATTAATGAGAAGGTTCATAGTTTTTATAAAACAAGGTTTTTAATGAAACTTCTTCAATGAGTGAATAAAATTAAAATGATATTTTCATAAAATTTTATGAAAACTTGCATAAGTTTAATGAAAAGTTTCCGTGGATGCCCTAGAGGATGGATCTGATGGATCTATTGGGCCCTTCTTTGAAACTTAAGCTGGAATTATTTCCAAAATATTTGTGATACACCCCACTGTACAATGTAGAGAAATTCAAATAAAACATTAACAAACACTTCTCCCTCTTTCCTCCTTCCCTTAGTCTATTTTCCTAATATCAACACAACGCACTTCATTAGTAGGGGGCATGCCCAGAGTATAAAAAAAAATTCTTTCAGTGTACAATAGTATAGTGACATCAAATTGTATTCCAACTGGCTACTACAGCAACTACTAATTCAACATAAGCGCATAATCAGACATCCAGACTGTGGAAAAACAAATTCAACTGACAGTCACTTCTACTGTACGTATGTCCATCTGTCGTCTGTTCATTTGTTTGATTGTCTTAGAGTCAATCAGTCATTTTAGGTTTTGGTTTATACACTATTATTGTTGTTCACTTTGCGCGATGAAGATCATTTTGCGTTAATAATGAAGAAGAAGACGAACGAACGAACAAATGAACGCAAAATCTTCCAATGTTAAACAACCAGTTAACCAGCCAAATCTTTTAGACTTTTATAGAAGACCATGAATAAAAAAAAAACAACACTCGAGCTTTACATGGCAGACAGAGTGACGTTCTGCAAATCCGGCTATTTTGAGGAGACGATAAACCCAAAATCATGAAGCGACGACATTGCGTTGTTTTTTTTTTTTTGCTTTTAGTGCAGATTAACTACGCAAAATATAAGAAAAGGCACCAACAACAGTTTTTACGAATTTCAAATGAGTTTAGCAGACAACGAGGAGGCAACCAACCTAACAATCTTTACAGCTAAAGCAGTTGAACATTGTTAGTTGTTGGACTGGAGTGGACGGGACGGATAAGTGGATGGCATTAAAACAACAGTACTGAATATATATATTGTACATACATGTACAAACATTTTAATGACTGTATTGTGGTCATATTTTGTATTGTCTGTGTACTCACATACTTAGATAAATTGTGGGTTAATTGATAATTTACTAATAAGGGAAGTCTAGAAGTCATTTCTTGTGAGCCGATACTAGGAACAATTTCCTTGACATTGTTTCCCCCTTAAATTTGTTTTACCAAAACAACATGATTTGTTAAAAACAAGTATAGTAACGTAACAGAACAGTACTTTCGACTATTCAAAATGTAAATATTGACTCTCACAGCAATTGCTCTCAATGGAAGTCTTCATTTTAATTTGTTTTTTTTTTTGCGATTAACCAACAAGTAGGGGATACTCTCTTCAAATGTACTCTCTACAATGAACTGTAATGATATTAGCAAAATATATTATGAGGCAAAGGAAAAAGGGTGTGGTGTTGTGTTTGTGAACGTTCGACATGAATTTATCAACATTGTTATTCTCAGAGAAGAGCATTGCGGGATGTTTATTCCACATACGGCTAGTTCGACTGATAAACGAATTTTCCCTGTAATGCGCTGTTCAAACCACTGGTTAACCGACAACAAAGGGATCACTGGATTTGGGATCTGGGGATAACTTCACTTATCACGGTAGAACACCTACCATGGTGGTATCGATAGAACAGTATTGCACAACCCACATTCCGTCGATGCTTCTAAAAATCAATAGAGTTGGATACCCTACTAACTATCATTGATAAGCTCCAAAGCGCACTTTTAAACATGGTGCAAAAACTTCAAAATAGACTTTGGAGCTTCTGAACCTATATATGAGTTGTATGCCAACTTCGGTCGCATATAGATGGTATACATAGTAGATATAAAATGGGGTGAAGTAGTTTCTACACCGATTTAAAAAACCAAGACACTTGAATGCATCTTTAGACACTTGCAAACGTGTTTATTCCAACGGACATTCCTCAATATATTTACCATCCATATGCACGGATTTCATCTACGAAAGAGTGGAAATGGTTGAAAGTTTGACCTAGAAGATCATTAATAAAGAAACAAAACCAGAGGGAAAACAGAACCTTGCGGCACCCCGAAAGCTAGCTGAAACTTATTTGAATAGATCACATGATCACATAATCTGCCTTTTTCACACAACCTCAACAAGCCTTGGCCTGCGATCGAAGGAAAATGAATGACAAATGTTGCTGTCATCTGCGAAAGAGTAGTAATGGTTGAAAGTTTGACCAAGAAGATCATTAATAAAGATAACAAAAAGAGAGGGAGAACAGAACATTGAAGTTAAGTTAAACTTATTTTTATATATCACATGTATAACAACACGTATAGTACAATCTCAGAGAAAGCCCGAATTAAAACGGGTGAAGTCATTTCCGACACCAAAAGCAATAACTTTTGGCACCAGTACGACGTGCCACCCACAATCGAACGCCTTGGAAATATGTAGAGAAATCACTTTGTTTTTACAAAATCTATGAATTGAACGACTCCAAAGTTCCAAAAGGAACGATAACAGGTCTCGGCTTCTACGAAACCCATACTGTCGATCACTTATAAGTGAATTTGAAAACTAAATAATTAACCAGATGTTCATAAACTATGATCTCCATCACATTCGAGAGCGCAGAACATATTGCGATTGGAAGGCAATTTTCAGGGTTCTAGCAGCACTCTTTTTAAAGATTGGCTGAACATTCCAGCATGAGAGAAATACTCCCGCATGGAACGACGATCTAAAACGGCTGAATCGACGAGCAAGTGTCGAAGAGCACTGTTTCAGTACCAGTGCCTTTCAACTGCTCGAGCTCAGAAGAATATCTTAGGCATAGTAAGATGCTTTTGTGAGTTCTGGCATTGGTTGATCGCTTTAGCCAAAACGTTAGCTTTATCAACCGGATCTGTGAATATTGGTCATATAAGAGTTGGGATAGATGAACTAGCATTATCTTTTGCTCTATTCACGAATGACCAAAGCTCTTATCATTCTTAATGATCTTCTTTGTCGAAATCTTATTCCCATCTACGCTTTCGAAGACGACAGAAACATTCGTCATTTATTTTCCTTCGTAGTGACACACTCACACTCTTCATGTGGGGCCGTGGATGTTGATACTCGGATACTCTTGATGTTCTGGGAGTAAAAATTGCTTATGATTCTCATTGGAATAAACACGTTTTTCAAATGTTAAAAGAAGCACTCAGGTGCTTTGTTTTCTTGAAACCGTGTAGGAATTATCGATATTACCGTATGAATTGCTCTGCTAATATAAGTAAGCTTATTCCCAACCAAATTTACATTATTGGTCATTAAACCACCAACACGCATACGTAGAGTGCGGACAGAGGAAAATATCGTAGCTGTATCCGCCAGTGTTGTGGATGACCGTAAATTATCGATTCGGCGCCGTTCGCAGCAATTGATTTGAGTATAAAACCTTTTAAAATACAGCTGGTGCAAGAATTGAAGCCACACGACTTACCATAACGGCTAACTTTTGGTGAGTGGGCGCTGTCAAAGTTGGATGAAGATCCACTCTTTTATTGGAAAATTGTGTTCGGCGACGAAGCTCATTTCTGGTTGTATGGATACGTGAACAAACAAAATTGCCGTATTTGGTGTGAAGAGCAGCCAGAAGCATTGCAAGAACTGCCAATGCATCCTGAAAAATGCACTGGATTATGTGCCAGTGGCATCATTGGAAAGTACTTTTTCAAAGACGACGAAGGCATAAACGTTACCGTGCGATGATTAGAAATTTTTTTTTGCCCGAAATGGAAGAGCTGGTCGTAGGTGACATGTGGTTGCCACAAGACGGTGCCGCATGCCACACATCACGCTAAACAATGCCCAATTGAGATGCGAGTTCGTTGAACAGTTTATTTCACGTTTGGTCAATTGGCCGCGTAGATCGTGCGATTTACCGCCTTTAGACTATTTTTTGTGAGGCTATTTTAAAGCTCATGTCTATTGGGCCAAGACCGCAACGGTTGACGCACTGGAAGCCAATATTGAAGAATTTATTCGTGAGATACCGGCCGATATGTTGGAGAGAGTATGCCAAAATTGGACCCAGCGTATAAACCATTTGAGTTGTAGCAGCGGTCAACATTGACATTAAATCATCTTTAAACATTGAATTATATATATCGTTCTAGGGACTCAAATAAAGATTTCATACATTTCTCTAAATTTTATGTGTCTTTTTTAAATTAAATCCGAAAGCTCTTAAAAAATCACGCTTTACATATACACAGAGAAATAATGTGCAATCCGAATTGAAAAGTGTATATAAATGGTAACAACTTATAAATTCAGTTAGTACAAACGATATTTACATTAGATTTCTGAATATTTTGGATACTGTAACTAAACTTCAGTTGAATTAGCCGAACTTTGCTATTAAAACTAATGTCAATTTTTAACTGTGTGTACAAATTCTGCTAAACGGAGTCCAGAAATAGTTCCATGGAGTAGAACTACTTATATAATTGATCTGGTTAGAAACTGATTATTAAAATATTGCTTCTTTTAAAGAAACATTGTTTGTTAGCACCGAATTGTTAGAACATATTGTTAAAAGAAAACAAGTTGTTTAACTAACAATATTTTGGAAACGACACTTTACCAGAAAAATATTAGCAGTTCTTGGTTATTAAATAAATTTGATCCTGAAATTTTTTTCTATAAAGCTCTCAATTACCCTGATTACTTATCAAATAACCCACCTATAATAATTTTTCGCATAATCATTGGTATTGGTGACACTTCATTGTTACGAATGTTGTTGCAATATCAATAAGAACAACACCAATATCAGCAACAATTTTAGTTGCTTAGCCTTAGTTATACCCTTGCCCTTTTTAAGCCATCTTTTGATTCTTATTTTATTTTTATTTTTTTTTTTGTATTCATTTAATTCCTGTCTCTTGTCCGCTATTTGTATTCAATTCAATTCGATTGAATTTAATCCTCCAAGCATTCAATATAATATTTGTTCATTTCATTTGTAGTTTTCTTTTTTCATCTGCTTTCCAAGCAACAATATAAAGTCGATTATTTTTTTCATACATTTCAAACACTTGCGCGATCAGCAGAAGGAAAGAAAATAAAAAAATTGACTTTGTGACCATAATCGACTAACGAGGTGCTGAATGTCCGTCCGTCTGTCTTTTGTACGTCTGTCGTTCTTGTTGTTTTGTGGCATCTAACCGAGCAACTGACTATGTTGCACAAAAAAACTAAATATGAGACAAACGAATTTGTTTTTCATTAATCCTGGCAGCTATAGTCACAATGGAATGCTTTTGTCGATCCTAAAAGTTTAAATTTCTAGAGATCAATTTTTTCATCATCCCCGTCTTACCCTTTCCAACTTCTTATAGTTGCACTCGTTGTGGTGTTGTTGTTATTTCATTGCAACACAGTTGTCATGTTTTTGTCGCTTTATGGACTTCTAATCGTGCGATCCTATCATGAAGCTCACGCACTTAATAAATGTGAAACTTTGTGTGTTTGGTTAGTATTCCTAAAGATTCATTCGCACCTTGTGTGATTTAGTTTAGTTTGGTTTGGTATGTTTTTTTTTGGCGAGTGCCTTTTTTGTTGTTCAAAATTGAGATATTTAGATTTTTTTTTTCTTTAAAGTTGGCTTATTTAAAATGTGTGTTCGCTTTCTTCGTTTTAGTGTTAGTGTGTGCATGTATGTGTTTAAGTTGGGTGACAATGAGCAGATACTTAACCAAAACCCAAAGTAATGATGGTGTAGTATCAGTACGTACGTGTAAGTGGAAGGAAGCATTAGGTGTGATGTGAGTGAATGTGCATGATTATTTTTTTCTGTGTGGGGATATATTTTTTGGACTTTTTTATATTCTTCTGTGCAACATGGGAAACATTAACTTCAATTTTACTTGTTTTTGATGTTTTCTTAAGTAACTCTTTTTTAAGTTTAAGTCTTTTTGTTTGTTTTGAGATTGTTGATTTTTCAAAGATTCTTTTGGTTTCGTTTGCATTGACGATATTATGGGAGATTCCATATAGTTTGGTGTTTCATTTTGGATTAATACCTTAGAACTTGTTGCAAATAATTGGAAATGAGAAATGTTTATGATGAAGGATATATTAAAATTTGAGTAGTTTTCACACAGAAATCAAATTTGTTTCCTACTCCGAATTAAACCGTAACCTTTGGTTGCTGTGCCCGAACACCTGGTTATTGCAACCCTATTTCTGCTGTCATTACTTAAAAGTACCGAAATATGATTGGACCAACTGAATTACGGTTGTGACAACTGAACGATACGGTTGATAACAAATCTTTTATCTGGATGTATGAATTAAGTTTTAACTTCTAGCAAACACTCTCTTAAAAAGTTTTCCAAAGACGTGTGCAAAGAAGACAAATGTTTAGAGTTTGATAGCATAAGAGATACTGAAAATTATAAAGAAAATATTTTAACCATAGATCTTAAAATATTAAAGAAAATGTATATCAAGAAGAAAAGGAAATTAAAAAAAATTATTAAACAGATGGTGTCAGACATATGTTAGCCTCTGTAAGGATCAGTTCTGACAGGTGTTAACATAGCACTTAACCCCACCAAAGTAAAATAATGAATCAGGGCTATGAAACAAAAAGCTTCAATAAAATCGCCAACTCTACATCAGGTGGCGAGCAACAACTGTTCTACGACTTATCATCTCGCGCAATTACAGTGGTGCCACGTTTGAAGCCCTTTATCTTCACCACCTTTCATCTCTCCACTATCCCCTTTCCAAAGAAAGCAACACATTAATTAATAGGAAGAACTTCCTGAGTGTTGCTTCTCTTAAAAAAAAAATAAGACACACATTTTTTCTAATTAGATTTACCGGTATAATTTAAATGCAGTGCATGTCTTGATCGTCTAAGAACGATATTCATATGGTATGTTGGTTGTCGCGATGAATAATGTTAGGACATGTCACTCCGATGGCATTGCAGCAGGAACTGCTTCATACGCGTTTGATGACCTTCAGATGGACCTTTGGTTTGTCGTGAAGATGTTGTATTGAGGAAATCTGAAAGCATTACTATATAGGGCAGAGTTTTGGCAGGTTTTAAAGCTTTCTCTTTACTGAGTAACGCTGGCTCTAGGCGACCCGCATATGAACAGCATAGTTTACCACTGACCGGCCAAACGCGTTGTAGATTTCTTTATCCGTGCCTGAAGAGTTGCCGGCTAGGGACTTGTGAGCCATGCTCAAACTTTGAATTTTATTTAATTTTTGCAGTTACTTTGTTCGCCAAGGTGGTAAAGAGAGTTTCCGAGGACTTTGCTTTAGAAAACTACATATTCTTTCTAGTGAAGAAATTCGTAAGATCTTGGAGATATCCGTTTAACCTACCACATAAGATATCACTATCGTCAAACGCAGATATCACAAAATATTCGGTAAAGATCCCCACCCTGAGGGACCCCTTGTTTAATTATACAGGGCGTTGCCTGCTTGTTTAGAATCTACACAAACGACTGGCGCCCAACAGATAATTTACTATCCTTCTCTTCGCGCTGTTAGGGAGACTGGAGTCGGCTGTTAGGGAGGCTGGAGTGGCTGACCAAATGCCTTCGATACATAAACCTACCCTTCGGAGGTGTGATTCGGACTGTGTATTTTCTAAATGGCAATGGCGGTTGAATCTGTTGTTGAGCTGTGTTGCTTTAGAAGTTAGAAGTAGATGCTCCCTGGACCGAGTCCTTGAGAAGCGGAATAACCCAGCATATTTTCTGGACCTCGGCACAGTTAGGGTGAATAAAGAGAGTTTGAGGACTTTTGTTAGATACTCGACTCTCGGCACATCTAACTGCATTAACATTAGTATGAAAATTCCGTCGGAATCTAGTTCCTTTGATGCTTGACACTTATGAAAGCTCTGCAACCTCTGTTGGCTAGTGGCTCGACAACGGCTGCGGATCCGTGAAGTTTTCGTACGACATAAATTGCCGACTGAACAAGCTCGATCAGTTATTACGGTCCGATATGTTACTGTAACAGAATGTTATCGAAACCCTGTTTTCTTCTTAGAACCGTAGCTTTCTTGTACTAAGGTTGTGTAATTTAAAATTATCTACCCATTTATATTGTTTTTACTCGTTGATCAATTTGTTGATCTCATAACATTTCCCGGCACTCGGTTCTTTGCAGCAGACGACTCGGAGTCCACACACTTATGAAAGTTTTGCGGTATTGAGGAATCGGATTCTCTTGATGTTCTGCTTATGAGTTGTTTGTGTTATGGCTCTTAGACTTATTGAAAGCACGTTTCTCAGAAGTTGTTTTTAGGAATTGTTGCAAAAATTATTTTATTCCATCCAATCTCTTAACGATTTGTACTATTTCTATTCGACCGAAACTGGAATATAAATTTAATGTATAGGCATGGACTTCAGATTCAATTTCGGAGCTTTTAAAACCGTTTTGTAACCACTTTCCTTCCTATTATAACCTAATTCCCTGAGAGAAACTACATGCGGTATACGAACGTCGGACCCTGCACCCAACCCTGGATTAATAGTATTGTATTATTACTCGGGGTTAGTTTTGTTCTTAAGTTCTTAAATAATATACAATAAAGATGTTTTACTTTTTTTTTCTTTCGTTTTCATGAAGATTGACTTTCAGCTTTTTTTTCTCGCAAATATCAAAAATAATATGGCATATCAGT
This sequence comes from Delia radicum, assembly GCA_021234595.1. Classification (NCBI taxonomy): domain Eukaryota; kingdom Metazoa; phylum Arthropoda; class Insecta; order Diptera; family Anthomyiidae; genus Delia; species Delia radicum. Next base: position 5,588 of record JAEKOY010000561.1, on the reverse strand, counting down.
CCATGCCTTGGAAAAATTTAAAGAAAAAATATAATACTTTTTCGCCGTAACTACTAAATGAAAGAGTTTTTTTTGCGATTTTATGCAAAATAGATGATTTTTAATGTATGTGATTAGGTTGAATAAAGATCCGAAAGAAAGAAAAGAGTGACGGCTAAATCCGACCTGTTACACCAAAAAATTATGAACTATTTTTATTAACTAATAATCATATAATACAAATTATATACTATTACCCTAACCGAGCACTTGCTACTATGGCCTTCGGCGCGTTGTAGCGAAAACAGACCAGTGCCTCTGGTGGGAATCGAAACCACGACCCCCGCACTAATAAGCCAGCACGCGACCAACTAGCCTACCGGGGCGCACAAAAAAAAAATTATGAATTCAGTTTAATTCGATCTTGCAAAAAAAAAAACGCCATTCAAATCTAATAGTTTTGCGATTGTTGCGATTCTTTTTGTTGAATATTTAGATATATCCAAATTTTGCTTAATTTTGGAAATGGGACCTTTTGGTCTTAATTTATATTTTTTTTTTAGTTTCGATGTCTACATAAACTAACCCTTTATTTGAGTATCATAATCAGAGAAGACAAATATGCTTTTTCTATTGCCATTATTACCATATATACTTTTTTTTTGCAATTTTTTTATTTGCAATTTTTAGGCTTAAAAACAGCTTTTTCTTCCGATTTTTAAGCTTTAAATTTGCCTTTTCAGATATTATTTGCTTTAAATGATTTTCATCTAAAATTTTTTTACTTTTTTTTTGCCATTACCACAACGGATTTTGCCATTTTTTATGTCTTCTCTGATCATAATATCTGTAATTGTTCAAGGATATTTAAAAAATATATATTAAAATGTGATTTTTAAGTCATAGTTCTTGCTGGGGAACGTCTTTTCTCCAAAATAACCATGGAAAAATATTTTATTATCAGTAAATGTTGCCCATATCGTGGTGCCACGTAAAAATGTATACCCTACTAAATAAGTATTACATCAAATTAAAACGATAACTGGCAAAAGGTTATATATTTTATAATTTTTTTTTTTTTTAAAAACTGATATAGAATAAATTGTATTTACTCGATTAATCGAACAAAATTGTTCGAGTTATTCGTTATTCGTTACTCGAAATTGGAAATTTTAATTCAATCGAACAATTGTTCGACTGAAATTCATCGATTAATCGAGTAACGGTTAACCGGTTGAATACCCTAATCAACAGTAACTATCGGAAGAGAAATGATATCTATCTTACTAAACTAAATAACTGAAGACATTACAAAACCCGTCTAGGGATACCAAAGCTGGATACGAAATTTACCAGTGAGTGTTCTTAATATAGGGTAGACTGGGTCGCATTCGCATGTTAAATGTTCGAGGGAACATTTAAACAAATTTCAAAGTCTTAAAAATCACTGGATGGGGGGTAACTTCTTAGTAGGTATAAGTCTGTAACTTCCCTTATAATAATAATTTTATTATTTTTATTTTTTTCACTGTAATTATTTATTTTTTTATTTTATTAATTAATTATCAATAGTTACAAATTATATCCAATTACCTTAACCGAGCACTAGCTTCTATGATTTTCGGCGCGTTGTAGCGGAAACTAACCAGTGCCGCTGGTGGGAATCGTACCCACGACCCCTGCACTGCTACCAACTAACCTTATATGGGAAAGCCCATATTTATAAAACGTTTTTTTTATATATATATTTTTTTGGTGTAGTATATTTAATACTGTACACAAAATGGGTTTATCATCTCACTGATAGAGTCTTTGGCACATTTGATGTGTGAATTTGTTATTTAGCTAGGATAACATGCGATTGTTTTCAATTCGTTTGTTGCAAATAAATGTGTGTAAACTACGGATGGATGAGCAGAATGAACAAAAACACAAAAAAAAAGATACAAATACGAGTACGAAGTAAAGGTGTGAATTGCCGCCACTTTATATGTGGCTTAAATAAGATGTGAAAACATACAAACAAATGTATTTTTGCAATACAATATTTTTTTTTTTTTTTGTTATTCGATTCGATTTAAGTAGATCTCTTAAGTTGGTTGGGTTTTGTATGAGGATATATTGTATTGTGAGTATGTGTCGTCCTGTTGGTTGGGAAGTTACTGGGTTTTATTGTGTCCCTTGTTTTCTGTGTTTTTTTTTTTTTTTTGTTAAAGAAAACATGGGTTTATTTGTGATTATATTGTTTTTTTTTATTCGTTGTTTGTCGATTGAAATGAGTTTTTTTTTTTTTTTTTTGTAACATTTATAGCTTGTTAGTGGTGTTGCAAGGTTGCAAAGATTATATGTTTGTTTATTTGATTTTTATCCCTATTGGGTATTATTGATTACAAATAGATTTTAAACACTTTTTCTTTGTAACAATTGTTTTTTATTCTATTAGAATTCATTTCATTAAAAAAAAACAGCTAAAATAACAAAACGCATAATAAAAGACAACATATAACAAAAATTGAAAATGACAAGATATAATAAAACTTATTTATTTTAAGGGGTTTTAAATGGGCTTTAATATAGAGACCTTGTAAATTTTATTTACTTAAAGGTTTTTTTTTTTTTTTTTTGCTAAGAGATTTTAACGAGTTAGATATGATGTATTTTTCTGGGTAAATAAATTAATCAAGCGTGCAAATTGGCATCAACATACAACACAACTAACAACAATATAGACCGAAAGTTGATATCAGGCTGGTTTGGTAGGCAGTCAATTTAACGGCATGAATAATGACGACAACATCAACCAACAACCACATCAGAAAATCGTCCAATTAGCCTAACAACATCAACTAGAGTTAAATAACAAGCCAATAAAATGCACAAATTAAAAGGTTTCAAAATAATGAAGGAACCCACAACAACACTACGGACCAGTCTACCAACAGCACAAACAACCAACACCACAATAACAAAACAGTCCCTTAGGAAGAAGGGCAAAAACAAAAGTACACAAGGTATGGAGGAACTCTCTAACATGCAATCGACAAAATGATGATGAAACTTGAGATTACAACTTAAACAGAAGAAGACGACGAAAATGACGACGACAGCGACTATGATGATGGTTGTCCATTTCGCCCAACCTCCATACCCATCCATTGCACAATGGACCATTTTTTGGGATTTTCTGGCCAAAACTCTAAATGATCAGATATCGAACCGTAATTTGGCAAGGTTATTTGGCTTGATATTTGTAGGCTCTCAATAAATAGTTGGCATGAGCGGTCACGATTACGGCATCTTTTAACGACTTTAAAAAGAAATGTGTTATAAAAAATTATTTTAGAAAGGTTGGGGTTAAGAAGAAGAATAAACGTTTTTCTCTAAAAATTATAAACACTATTAAAACCTATGTCAGTGTTGAAATTTTATCATAATGGATGCTAGATTTAGCACTTTTTTTTTGCAATTTACCACTCAAAATTTATAAAAAAAGTACACTCAGGGAACTTTTGTTTTTAAAATATGTAGTTGTTTGAGATGTAATACAGTTTCTTTATTTTTAATGTAAATTTCAGTCATTTGTAGAACAAATTAAATTTTTTAATAATCTCGTAGTTCATTAAAAAAAACAAACCACATGAAATTACTGTATTATGATTTTACATTAATTTTATACCGTAGTTTTTTATATTAAAAAAAAAAAAAAAAAAACAAATAAATATTTGCTTACTTTTTACTGCATATGTAGTTAATTTTTACTACAATTGTGGTTAATATTTTGAACATTAAAAAACAAATGACAATGATAGTTGAATTTACTGAGATGTAAGTCGTCCTTTCTTTAAGTGAAATTTCAATTGTTTTTAACTACATTTGCAGTGGAGCAACATATTCCAAAACATGCCCTTATGCATAAATATATTATATATTTTTAATGTGATGCAAAGGAAAAATCATGATACAGTATATTTCTGGTTGCCCTGGTTATAGTCAATAAAATTTATAAGTAAATCTCAATGATAAAGTTTTACAATAAAAATTATTCAAGTTCAAGGCCATACTCTATATTTCTTTATTAAGATATTGTCCTTACAAATAGATCTATCAACACATTCCTGAAAGTGGTCAATTAATAAATTTGAAAACAAAAACTTTATAGATTATTTGTTAGGACAGTATTCTAATAGAGAAATATAGAGTATGGCCTCGAACTTGAATAATTTTCATTTTCATTGCACTATTAAAGTTCGAAAAAAACATAATTTTTATTCGAGTTTCATATAATGTTTATTAAAGAATAAAAATTACGTTTTTTTCGACATTTAAAAAATTTTTATGATCCTTATATTCTAATTGCTGAATTGAAATCAATACAATTATAAATCGCCTTTTATAAATACACCAATTTGAATTTTTTGGTTCCGAATTTCAAAAAAAAGTATCTTCTATTTTCAACTTAAGCAAACCGTATCTTAAAGATAAATTTACCAATCGGAAGTAAAGTGTTGTTTAAAGATATTCTAGCACTATTTTTTCAACGATCTTCTACCTCTTCTACATTGGTCCGTTGAAGATTTCCGGTGACTCGAAATGAAACATGTAAGGACCTGTCAGTAGATAAAGTCTGCATTTAATAAGGATACAGACACTTTTAATTAATAAATAATCATCGCACGGTTTTTTGTTTAACAAGAAACAAATGATCTTGAACTTGAATAATCTTACTCACATCATAATTTATGATACAAAATCGAAAAATAAACTTTTGGTTTTAAATTTTTTAAAATCTGAAAGTAATACATTTGAAAGACATGTGCTTTTAAATAGTTTACTTTATAATGGCATCAAAAAAAAAAAAAAACATTTTGAAACACATAAAAAAATTAAATTCTGGCCAAAAATTCGCTATAGTTTCCCCATAGTGCAATGGTACAAATGTTAAAAGATGGAAAGCACGACCGCTATTTTTTGTAGACAATTTAAAACAATAAACGAAGGTGGAACTTTTATTCAACTTAAATTAAGTCATTAAAAATTCGTACTTGACACATGCAAAAAAAAAAAAAAAATGGAAAACTTAGCTTGCAACAACCTCATCCATTCATTCATTCACAGCTAGAGACGACACTATTTACCTCTAGTATTTAATGGTTTTGTTGATTGGTTTGCCTGTTTTGTTAGTTGTGCCAAAAGTAATTAAATTTGTCGTTAATTTGGTCTATAAAATCATAGGATCATGACTTGGTATAAAGTTTTTTTTTTTATTGTATCTCAGGAAAAAAAAAATCAGTGTTGCCAGATATAGAAATTTGGTCCCAAATTGGGAAAATCCGTAACCGGTTTGGAGACAGATTTGCAAGGGAATGCATTTGATGATTTTGACTCTACTTTCGGGAATTCCTAATTTTTGTGTATAGAAACAGCTTATACAATCGACAACATGGGATTTGTCAAAAATTTTAAAGTTAATCCAGAATATTTTAAAAATTTTAGAATACACCCAGGGAAAAAAGTTTCATCATATTTCTGAAACAGTTTCATTAAACTAAAACCTATGCAAAATTGTCAAAATTTGCCAAGTTTTCATAAATGTGATGAAAGTTTTCATA